>JAAEAF010002753.1:0-155000 GCA_011037195.1 Triatoma infestans | reverse complement strand
AGGGAACTTTTGAGGCAGGGGTGGGATTAAGGTTGCATCTAAAGTGCTATTTCAGTTTATTAGACAATTCTGTCATGTAAATAATATTAATTAGAATTAAGTATGTTGTGGAAATTCCGAGTTTGACAAAAATCGGATGACCGGAAGTGCTTTTTACTTTAGCACTTTACTAAATAATGTTTTCACTTTTTTGCAATTTTCTCTAAAATGGCTCCACAGATTTTCTTGAAACATCCTATATAAACTACACATACGAAGATCTACAACTTTTATTTAAAACATTTCTCTGGGAAACTTCATTTGAGAACACTTTGAGGGGGAAGGGGTAGGGTTATGTTTCTCTAAAATGCTATCATAGTTAATTATACAATTAGCTATCATCCAAACAAACTTAATTAGAAATGAATAGATGGTTAAAATTCCGAGTTTCAAGAAAATTAGTAAATCGGAAGTGCAGTTTTACTAAGCAGTTTTTTTCAGTTTTCAACGGATTTCATTGTTTGATACACACACTATATAATTTGTCAATTATAATTTTGAGAACTGGAGTAAGAGAAAGTTGTGTGAGTGTTTCACACCAGAGTTTTAGGTCAATCGAGAAAAACTAGAAAAAAAAAATCATAAATTCACGTTCGAAATTTTCATGTCAGATGTAGTTTGAACAGAACCGTTTTTATATAGTGTATTTAGATAGTATATGAACTTAAAAGAAAATCATGAAAAACAGATTTAGTACGGTCGCATTTCCGGTTAGTGGATTTTGATCGTTGAGTAAATTCATACACGTATACACAAGACGCACGACAGACAATGCTCTGCAAACAATTTTTTCATCTTCAGAAAACCATAAAATCATCATTTCTGTTGATTAAATTCAATTTTGAAATTTGATAGAATTGCCATATTTTCTCTTACATCATAAAAGAAAGTAAAAAAAATGTTAACTTTTAATTTCAACATTTTATGCAACACTTCGACTATCGTGGTTTTAAATTATGAACGTCTGGGTAAATAACACGCAATTTTAAAATTTTCTAATTGTGTTTACAATTTGACAAACCAATTTAAAATGAATACCAATAACTATTGATAGATATAAATAAAAATCCTAAAGTTTTATATAAACATTGTCGAGTCATTTAATGCCCAACATGATGATCTATTGTCAAATTGAATAAATGTTTAAAACTATTACAAGTTGACACTATGGTAGCCAGTAATGATTCGGTCAATGTTAATGAAAAAGAATTATTTAACAAACTGAAATTGATCCGTATAGAAAAATTTATTAGCAATAAAAATAACACCAGGCAAAACAATGCTCTAATTTTCACTAATTACTGTTATAGATGAACATATTTTCAAAAGTGAATTTTCTTGAGATTAAATTTTATTAAAATCTCGATTAGAATGCTTTTGAGACTTCAATGGTTACTTAGCAATCTTTCCAAGCAAGTTTCCATGAGATATACAAAGCAAACAAGTGACTAATGAAGGCAGAATAATTTATTACACACACTGTGTAATAAACTGTGTGTATTTTTACTGAATTTGCTCTGTACAAGTCCGTGTTATCACACTGTCTGACAAACGCATCCTGAAGATAGGCGAACACCCGAAACCGGTCGATGACCACAAAATGAAGCAGGCTATCACGGAAAATGTCTCTGATGCTTTCCAGTTCTGCGGAACCAACCACCATAACAACAATTAAATTTAGTTGTAAAACTGTTGTAATTAAGAAATATAAGTTAAGGACTAAATATATATCGTTAAAAAAAAAAAAAAAAATTGGAACAGTAGAAATACTATATTAATTAATATTTTGTTGAATATTTAATTTGAAAAAGAAGAGTACGCCATCTTCTTAGGCTGCAGGAAAGCACACCAACCTAATATATATATATATATTTAGTAAGCCTCTTATGTCTCTAATACTTCTACATCTCTTACTCCATCTTACACTCAAGAAAGGGAAATGGCTTAAAGTATTATTAAGGTAAGAAGTAATATGTATTAAGAAATCAATTTAGCTCCCATCAACTTCATTATATAACAAACTTGCTACTGTATTAAAGGCACGAGTATATACGTCGCTTTTCTTAAGTAATTTGTTACAACTTTATTATAAAATGGTTGCTATTATAAGAACCACGACAGACTGATGAATTCACAGTTAATTATCGTTGGATTAAAGTATGAAAATCTAAATGAAATTTAAATTGACGTTAATTCGATTAAAAAGAAAAATAATAAGCAAGAAATCACGATAATCGCATTTTTCGGATTACTTGAGTTACCAATACGGAAATTATTCTTTATACATTTCCTTAGTTGAATGCATATTCTAGATAATATATGTGCATATTGAAAGATACATTTGATTAGTTAAAAAATGATGTTTTTTTTTATCTGGTAAATTAGAGTAAAACTAATCAGAATCTATATTATTACTTTTTCTTACTCCGGAAACACCATGTTTTGGGAACTGTTTACTGTACAATATTATGTTTTCATTTAATTAGATGTTATTATTTACGTAAAATGTAATTGGGAACTGATCAAAAGATAAAAAAAAATAATCGAATAACGGGAGGAATGGACGGACAATTGATCTACAAAACTTTGTCAAGAAAGACTTTGAAATCAAGTAAAGTTTAGATTTATTTAAATTATAAATATCAACATATTTTTGTATAGATTTCGTTATAAATTTTTTTCATATATTCTCATACAATAACTTGAAGTAGAATTTAATATTTAAACAATTGAACTTACATGATATACTGTAAATAAGGAATTTTACAGAGATAATTTAGTAATAAAACTGGGCATACTGGATTTAACTAAAATGAACAATAACTTGAATAGATGGAGTTTATGTAATAATTAGAGTTGGCAGTGTCGATTGAAGTTAGGCCCTTGCAACAAGCTTGGCTAGACACCCCCTTCAACTAGGAGGGGTGATAATGAATTTAGGATGGTAAAGTTATAGAGAGCCCATTCGCACGCTCTCTTCATATATATAATGGGATGTTGGACTCCTGGAATGGGACAGAGAATGTCTGATCCTCCCTACATCAAACTGTCCCCTTCCCCCATTCAAACATTAATTATATTCACAAATTTCCTAGAAGGGAGAAAACACCATTCAAAACTTATGACGACCAGTCTCTCACATCTCTATGAAGTGAGAAGGGAGATTTACTCTTATCACTTCATAATTTCACGTCAATGTTAATATTATTTCGATAAACTTTTTTCTGTTATAAATTTCTTTCCTTCCCGTCTAACTTGCCATAGTTACGGATGTATTTACTCTATCTGAAATAAGTAACTGGTTAAACACGTGTAGCATAAAAAGTAGATTTAAAATGAATTTTTTTTTTTCTTTCATCCATGAAGGATGTCGCTCAGTCTAGAGGCGCATTAATACAGCCCTTCTAAATAAGTTATAGATATAAAACTTATACTAAAATTAAATTTTAAGTGAAAATGAAGTAGCGTATTAAATTTGAAAAGTTGTCTTTGTGAAGGAAACTGACAGTTGAAAATGAGTACCGTATAAATAACTAGAGAATAAATGGAAAGAGGTACTTAGACTACAAAATAATAGTTAGGATTCAAATAAACTTTAAAAACATATTTAAGAGACTTCAAATGACTGCTTAAGGAGCCCAAAATCGAAATACTACTTTACATGACCAAGAGATCATGTATTATGTGTTACAAAACATAGCCCTTATTTGAAACAGTTTCTGGTGTGATGGATGCCAGAATTATAAAAATTATATCTATTTTATTTGAGAGAAAAATGCATATTTGCTGGCAAAAAGGGTACATACAGGTAGAAGACTACAGTTACAGAAAGAGTTCAAAGAACCTGGATAACTTTGTCTTTTAGAGTTCACAGAACTTTGGTAGCTTTGTCTTTTCACCCCTTCTCTCAGGCGAAGATTTGAACTAACAATTAGAAGGCATTCTTTCAAAACAGTCTATATTCTGCTTTCAAAGAAGAACAGTCTGAAACAGATACCGAACTAGAACACTTGTCTTGCGCTCTCTTAGCATCAGTGCCAGTCGTAAATTAAAACATAACAGTTTTGCAACTAATCTAGATAAATAATTGATTTATAAACATAATAGTTGTGATATTATAAAGGTACTTAAATTCACTTAGATAATAATATAATTATTTCAAAAACAGGGTGATCTCGTAATTATTTCTGATACTTCTCTCTTAAACATATATACTCACAAGCCCTTTACAAAACCGCTCGTGCTACACAAACTACTACACTACCACTACAACATCTCATCACCAATTACATTTCACTGGCATTCAACAATTAGCCAACTAGCCATTGCATTATACCAAATTATTTTTTGATAGTATTATCAGAAAAATTGTCACCAGCTCTAAAAGGAAGTACAGTGATCGTGTCAGATTTTTGAAATTAGGTTGTCAAAGTAATATATGATTTCCGATCTCTAAAACAATAATCAAATATTGATAACGATTGGTTAATGTGAGTGTGTGTGGGTTTATGTGTGGTTAGGTGATGATTTGGTTGGGGTATGTTGGGAAAAACAAAAATTTTTAAATACGATACGAAGGGTTCGGTCGAACTCCTGCGGAAATCCGCTTTTTTCAATGTTTTTTTTTTTTGTTTTCGCAATTTGGTTGAAAACAAAATGTTTTCCTTAACTTTCGCTCTAAAATTGTAGCATTTTTCTAGGAAAAATGATTTTTAGCGGTTTTGGAGGAAAATGTGACTGACAGTTTCCCACTAAAGTGGTATATTAAAGTATCGTTCAGTGGTAGTTACTTTCCCAAAAATTCAGAACCAATTAAATATATTATAACTAAGAATTAAAATTTGATGATCGTCTAACAAGAAATATAATTTTACAGAATAGGTTTCTCAGTTTGTTATGATTTTACGTAAACTATTCCAGAGATTCGTTTAAACTTGGTAAGCCCAGTTTACAGACAAATGAACCTATTAATTTTATTTGCGAACATTTTTCATGAAAAATTGGATTTAAGTAGTTGTGGGGGAGCTGAAACGTGTTAGAAGGCTTCACTCTATAAAGCCAACTGTAAAATGAATTGTTTCTAAAGATTTAGTAAAAATGTCCACATATTTTTGAAAATTGCAAGCAGAACTGTGAAGAAATCGTCAGGTAGTTAATCAGAAGAATTTCCTTTAAGAATTTTACTAGATCAAAAACAAAACAAATTTGATTAAAATGTTTAACTAAGGAAATGATTTAGAAGTAAGAGGAAGTAAACAAGTGAAGCCGGTACTGTTGAAGGTTGTTGTAGGAAAAGTGATTGTCAAGGGACTTTGGGACTGACATTTCACTCTATTCTGATCAATCATTCAACAAGGTAAGCTATATAAGAGGAACACAACCTTTCAGAATTATTCAAAAGACGGCTTCCTTGTCACACGCCATGTTGTCCTTTACAATCAAGTAGGGAAGTGAATCATGAAGGGAAGGAAGGAAGGAAAAAGCTATTTTCCCAAATAAATCACTAATGACCCCCCAAACGAAAGATAAACTACTTAAAAGTATGTTTTAAATTTAACAATTGCTAACAGCTGATATTATCTGAGTCCAAGTTAGTCCGAGTGATAAATATTAAGTGAAATCCTAACAATAAGATCAAAGTCCCATAATGTTTACTAAAAGTGACGATCATTTTTTGACCAAAATTCACCTGAATCTAAAAAAATTTATAAAGCTTGGCGCCAACGATGTCCCATGCTAACTAATAATTGTATTTCGTACATTTGATTATTTCAGTATTAAGCTGAACATCTCCTTGTGATGAAGATGAAACCATAAAAAACCACTACTCAATTTTCTGTATATACATATCAAACTTGTAACTTTTATTCGTAACATTTTCCCGGTAAACTCCGTTATAGAATAAGCTTTAGTCTTTCTTCAATACTGTCATTTCACTACAATTTTAAATTACCTTGTGAGAGATAAGGGAATTAAAATTTAGTATAAATCCTTATTTCTAAGAAAAACCAGTAAAGTGAGAAATGAAGCAAGAAAAAGTCTTGTAAGTTTCTCAATAGATTTTTTTTTAAATTTAATTGTTTAAACAAAAAAGTTGACAATTAAAACATACAGATATGCTTTATGTTCTCATTGCTGCAGAAATAGGTAACTCCGTGAAATATCTCTACTACATATTTGAAAGTATATCCAACGTTGTATATCCGGATATATTGAAGTCATGTGGTTGAAACACGACATGCCAAATAATATGTTCACTGTTGGAGACGTCACCATTCCGCGGCTAGCTATTACGTGGTGACTCATCATCATCATACCCTACACATTACCTAAGGCGAATGGCAAGTTGTAGAAGTGATATTACGGAGGTAATCTGGACGAAATAAAACGCGAGATACTGAAATACTTCAATTACTAACCTGTACAGCAATATTCACCACTCAACAAGGAAGTTTGTCAATGAATAACGCCGCTCTAACGCCTTACCCTAATCACATTTTAGCGTAAAGTCCTTACAATAATATTTATCAAATTACACTCGTATCTTAATGATTCACAAGTGTAGTTTCTCTCCTCTCTCCCTCTGAGTCCTATAACTCTCTCTCTCTCTCACTCTGCTTCCTCTCTTATTCTCACTCTATCCGACCATTCAATCCCATTTCACCGTAAAAATTAACGACTATTTTTCAAGAAATTCATTCACATATTCAGCATGAAGATTTATTACGTATTGTCTTTCAACTGTTGCCGAACGAATCTTTAAAATATTTCGAATTACCTAAGTTAATTAAATCTAACACAGCTGTATATGATAGCTCAAATTTTATTATGACCGGCAGATTGATATTGCTAATGTAAAACGACCTAGTAAATAATAATTTGTTTTTCTCTTTAAAATTCTTTCATCTCAGATTACTTTACTAACGTTAAGAGAAAGTATTAAAGAAAGTCATTCAAAAATAAGATGTGAACGAATTCATCTTTAAATCGTTAATAAATATGTCATTCATCTATCTATAATTTATCTCTTTTTTTTTTTTGTTTTTTTTTCTCTTTATTCGACCTAATCTAACACTGAACATTAATAAAATATTATAGAAGAATAGCATTGACTGACTGCAAACAGTAATCAATTACACTGACGGTCGTTTTAGACAACAGTGTTGGGTGAGAGGCCCGGGTAGTACAGCAAGCCTCATCAATAAAAGAGAACAGTTTCTATAGAAGTCGAGTTACAGGAACAGGATGAAGAATGGTATGAAGAAGGAATACATTAGCGAAAAGAAGTGGAAGGTTGCTTTTTTTTTTCTTTTTTTTTTACAGGCGAAGAATTGGGGATTTGTGGCAGTAACAAATAACATTTCTGTTGGCATCACTGTATGCCACACAGTTAAAATGTTTTATCACTCAAACAATGGTGAACGTCCAGTGACTGTCATTGGTAACTCGAGAATGCTAAATCATCAATTAAAAACCCGCTTTCCATGGAAAGAATGAAAAAAAAATATATTCCTCTTAATATATTAGCCGGCAAAAAGCTTTGTTTTTGTGACCTTTCTCTTACTACTGTAAGAGAAAGTATTGCATTCATCAAAGATTTTCGAAATGGAGTTTTGAGGAAATTTATAATTTTCAAATTCTCTAAGCATATACATATATATATATTCCTCTCCAATAATCTTTATATATTCTATTTATATAAAGTACTCTTCAAATTTCTTATCGTCCTCCCCCCCCCGCATTAAAATGCCATGACAAAACAGAGCATTGTAACACTATAAATAACACCTTTACTGAAAGACTTAATTTTAAATTACGTTTCAATTGACAATATTTATTATATACCAATAGTTAATTTTTAATCATAATTTATACTGATTCTTTGCTGCTACAATACATACACGCAATACACATACTTATAACCTCCCACATACAAACCAGTGTGGTACGTGATATAAACAATAGTTGAGGTGGTCATCTCTCTACACGAATTGATTGAAAATCCGAACCAAAAATGAAGCATGGCTACAACGGATGTTATCCAGCACTTTTCCGGCAAAATGTTTCAAATAAAAGTGATAACGCACCAACATGTATGTGTGTGTGTAGGTAGTTTACGAATTTTTGAAAAAGAAAATCGTGAAAACCGTTTTAAAGAACATCGCGAAAAACTGAAAAAAAAAAAACTTCAGTAAATTCCTAATCCCGGGTTGATAGATTTTGACCCGGAACCTTCGTGTCAAATGGGGTGGTGGTACCTAAATGGAATACAAGTAAAATATACAAGTTTCGTAACTTCCTGCAATTTTACATTTTTGAGAATTTTGTTCACACACCATTTGTTAACAACATTTTTACTCTCAAAATGGGTATTTCTGGTGTAACCTCAACTTCTAAAATGTGACATGATCGTGATACTTCCTGTAATCATTCCATACAAAGTAGAATCATTTCGCTTACTGATTAGTTACTCGAATCTCCGATGAGTTGATTTTTTTTTGGCAGTTTTGAAATCAAAACTAATAATACAGTTAATTGTTACATAAAACACAATAAGTAAACAAACAAATCTTTCAGCAATTGGACAATACATCAATATAAGAATACAGTATAATTAAAGAGCTGCATTGACAAAATCTAAGATTCAAGAAAAATAAAACTTGAGGTGAATTGTAGAGGGAAACACCAATCTAGAGAAAATTTAAAAGGTAACCAAGGCAATCGTAATGAGAAATACAATCATCAATCAAGGATACAAGCTATGGAGCGTAAAGAAGCAACACAAACTTTGTGAAGAGTGGGTAATTCATGGTATGGGAGGAAAAAGAGAAATACCGCCCCTCTGGAGAGGAAGTATGTGAAGGCGAAGAGAGAAAGAAAGCTTTTCTTAGTAGTACAGAAGAAGAAAGAGAGAGATATAGTGAGGATAAGAGTGAATGGTCTGGCCTGCTACAGTGAAACTTGAAAAGTACGACTAGGGCAAGTGTAACGAATTCAAAAGGGTAAGCGGAAACGGAGTAGGCAAGAAGAAATAGTAGTAGAAGTGTACTCCAGTCGGTAGTGGTACTGTTGGAGATACTGTCTGCTGCACACTGACTGTATGGATCTCTCCAGGGAACTTAAACCGACTCCTTAAAACATGACCCGGAGTATTGCTGCTACTGGCTATATAGGTAGAAGGGCATACTTTATGATGCTCATGGGAATTTGGGCCTACATACAAACCTTTATATCTAAACCGACTAGTTCATGTGTAAATTGACACTACCTCTCTTGTGTACATGTGTAATAATTTTACTTGTATCAGTGTGTTTGTCTGTTTGTTTTATTATTGTTATTATTATTTTTATTCAAAACTAAAACACGATTTCCGCTCACGTAACTACACTACAAAATATTGCTGTTTGGTATTTTTTACAGTAGGTAATCATAACCAGAAATTATTTATTACAGAAAAGTTTCTCGAAGGATATTCCCTCATCAGGAACGTCCTTAATATCAACAAATTTTTAAGGCTCAATTAGAGTTCTCATCGCACTCTTAGGTAAGTATCTCGCAGAGTAGGAATACTTATCAATAGTTAAAAGGAAACACGGATATCCATTCCTCTCGATCTGAGTCTTGCCTAGCTAATTTATTTCATTAAGAAAACTCAACCAAATTTGCAGATGATAGAGCTATATTTCCAATCATTCATATCCTGTTGATTCTTCCAGAACAGTAAAATAACACTAATATAATGGATTGTCAGTGTGTGTCTTGCCTGCAGAAAAATTATAAGGCAACGTCCACAGCGACATCACTCAAGACGTCACATGAGGCGTGGCTTATCTCCCTACAACAAGCAATTCAAATTCTAAACGTCGAGGGTCGAGATCCGCCTACCTAAACACTGGGGAAACAGGAACGAGAAGTTAAGAAGAAATAGGGGAAGTTGGGAATCATATATAAACGCTAGCGACACTCAACATGGAAGGATCTTGCACAAATAGCCATCAAGATAATATCATCATCAAAGCTCTGCCAGCTCAGTCTGTCATTCTCTCACCAACCACACTCTTCTATATCACTAGTAAAAAGTTCTTGTAGTGTTCTGTTATTCAAACGATATATTCATTGTTTAATCAGTGTACTTTTTCTGTATTCTTAATTTTTCTCTGTCCATTCCACAAAGACCCACTACATTATAAAATTTTACAAATATTCCCTTTCCTACGTAGATCAAAAACTCGACTCAGACATCAAGATCTAAAGAAACATTATAAAACTCTTTACAGGTTACTAGACAAACGGTTACAGAAAGTACCGTGAACTTTTCAAAACATCAAGAATTGTAAGAAGGTATGGTGTAAAAGTTGTAGTAAGTAAAACCAACTCATGAAATAAGTTCTAACTACAAAACCCTAAGGCTTACGTTGAGATCATGTTGTGGTTAAGTATAAATAGTCATTCCGCCCAAATTGCAATAGGCTTCTGCAGGCTAGTTGTTGGCTTGATTCCTAGATCAACATTGGCAAGAATCAGAGTGGATGTTTGTCAAATAAAGCCTTTAAAAGGGCAGATGACTAACTTAGCTTCTATGTTACAGTGAAAGACTGTAGGCAATGGGCGGAAGTTAATTTTCCTCACATGTTGTGGGATAATAAGATTTAGTATCCCCGCCTTATGTTGTAGCGGGAGAAGCTTCCTTGTTCTGTTCTAGAATAATGTTATTTTCGCTATCTTATCTATTCATGCAGCATTTGTCTTTCTCATTTTCTATTGCCTCTTTTAGGATATATCCATAATAATTGTTTAATTGGATTTTTTGGTAAGGATTTTTATGTTCTCAAAATTTATTGCTTGTCCAGCTGCGGAAAATTTTCTGAACGTGCAGAATTTCTTTATTTTATTGCCTCTACTTTTACTTCATTTTGAAATTGAAATCATGACAAAACTTCTCTCGAAGATATCGCCTGAGGCCCCGCCCACTAGAGAATTTGATTTACTTTTATTTCTTTTGAAAATTAAAGATTCAAAATTTCTTTTTTTCCTCAAATCATAGAATAAATTTTATTCCAATAATTCCTCCAACTCCTTGAAACTTGTTTTGGAGATTTGAATTATACTGATTAAAGGATAAAAATAGGGGAAGTTTGTACTTATCACTAATTGGGTATAATATAGAAAATAATTGGAGTAAATGTCAAGAAAGAAATATTAAGGGGGAACAGTCCAAAATATGGAACAATTTGGCGGAGAAGAAGTGGCTGTTGTTGCCGAAGTTGTCAGTAGTAGAAACTTCTTCGGATGTGTGTGTGTGTGTGTGTGTGTGTGTATGTATGTGTATTTATATGTTTACTTCTACGCAGTAAATGAAAAAGTAGAAGAGAGATGGGTTTGTCTTGACTCCTTCTACCATTAATTACGAAAGTTTGAAGTGCGTACACAACAAAACCATTGCTATTCTGGTTAAATACAATACACCACCATTAACGCCGCCGCTCATGTACCAAGTTTCTCAAATTTTCAGTTTATATTCCGTCCGTATACACTATGTTAACGTGCCAAAAACATTTTCCGCCATTTCCAACCACATGGGTTGGTCCACCAATTACGCTTTTCACTTACTTTAATTGGCTTTCTTATTTTGTTCAGAAAACAAAAATTACACCTATATGTTGTGAAGATATATAGATTTTAGAAAAATAAACGTTTAATCAACATTTCAGGTCAATAGAAAAATTGATCATTAGAAATTGTAATCAGTGCACTCAAAGAAAACCATTTAATTGTTTCACGCTAAAAAATTTTTTAAAAACAAACAAAAAAGAATACAATTTATAAGATTGTGAAAACAGTTGGTGTTAATCTTAGTTGCCTTGTGTCAATGTTTCTTGGGATTGTAGTGGAAGAGAGAAATGAAAAAAATAATAGTTTTGAAAAATAGTTTAGTGAATTTTGACAATATTTAAGTGAAATAATTTTGGAAAATAAATTGTATTTTAGAGTCAGGTACTATAATTTAAGGTCATTGCTATTAAAGAGACAAAGGCACAAGAATCCGTTAGGGTAATACAATACAACACTTGGCCAACTGTTTTGTACCCCCGCTAAAGCAGAGCATTCTTTAAACAGTCTAAATTCTGCTTTCAAACAAGAACAGTCTGAATTAGACATTCTACCAGCCAACATCAGTGCCAGTCATAAGTTAAAACATAACAGTTTATTAACAGTATATTAATAAGCATATTATTGTGATATTGAAAAGTATTTAAATTTCTTTAAAGATAATATATTTAATTTAATCTATCAGTGTTTGCTTAATTATTTCTTATTACTTCTTTTCTCTTTGAACATACACACAAGCCCTTTACAAAACTGCTCACGCCACAAGCTACCACAACTACAACACATCACACCAATTACATTTCAGGATCCTCACCATATCCTCCGCCATTACAAAAATAACTATTATAAAATGAAGGATTAAAACAAAGTTCACCCAACCAGAAATTAAGTACAAGCCAGGCTAAAATTCCCAGCGGCTTCATAAATCTTTTTTGAAAAGTCGGCCAAAAAAAGACTGACTACTTTAATAACGACAATCAACGAAAACTTCAAAGGGTGTTAAGATCTATGCTATTAAGAATAATTAGATGATACAGGGCTATATTTTATAAAGTTACATGTGAGCTAGCTGGAGAAATTGCCATTATCTTGCTAATAGAAGCGATTTGTGAGATGTCTAACATACTAATAAGAAGAGCGATGGCTATCATGTAATAAATAATAGGATAATTGATTTGTCTACTTGCAGAAGAAATTAGAAAGAAATAACATTTACATAAACATAAATAAAGCTTTATTAACAATATATACATAAAAAAAAATAATTGTATATACGTACAATAAAAATATAAAAGAGTGCCAGTGTACATTAACATTATAACCTTATAACCATTATAACAGATTGTTGATATAGTGTTTTTGGGATAAGGCTAAGGAAAAATATGCAGGAAAAATGAGAGAAAATCTGCAGCTTAAGGAAAATATTAAGAGAGAATATTCTTCAATCTTTTATGCGTGTAATGTATGAAAGGTTCGTAAGTGGCTATTTCGCCCCCAGAGTAGTATTGGGATGACATTGTAGAGTGGAGAGTAGTGTCAGGAGAGGATTTTAGATGAAGGAATAAACTTGAGATTAAGGAAGATTTTTAAATGGAGTTGGTCTATTTTCGTGTGTCATAATGATGAGTCAGTCACAAATCTTAGAAATTTGTTTTGGGTGATCAGAAGTTTTTTGAACTAATCAGACTGAAGGCGGGGGAAGCGTAGGGTAACATCAGTCTGAAGGATGGACTGTGTACAGGATGACAGTACTGTGAGGAGTTTGTTTTTTTTTAGTCATTTTTTTGAGTCGTGTGACAGTAACGGGATGTTAGAGTAGTCATATTTCTAGAATTCACTGTGTCTTGTACGTGGGTCGTGAAGTACAATTTGTTGCCCAGAGTTATTTCGAGGTACTTGAGATTGTTAGCCCAAGGGATCAAAGTGTTGTTGTGTTTAATTTGTCTGTAGATTGCAGGTCTACGTTTAGTAACCAGTATGGCGTTTGTTTTGTCATAATTTATTTTCATTTTCCACTTACTGCAGTACTTTGTCTTAAAATTATAGTATGGAATACGTAAAATTTTATTAATAAACCCGGGGGGTTACTATCAGGTTGTTACATTGATCTTACAGATAGCCCATAAATGATCGGGTTCCATTAGCGCATTTGTAAAAATCACGACGACTGATGTTCTCACGGCAAATGCGTAACTTGACGGACATAGAATACTTTGAATATTGTAGGATCTCTAAATTTATTTCTTTATTTAACTTCTTAATTGCAAATAAGTTCTCTGGTACGACATAAAACTTCAAATTGGATTTCACTTTATATTGAATTAAGTTGAGAGGAAATCTGTTAAGTTTTAATATGGAACACGAAGAAAATCTTTTTATAAGAGAACTCTTCAGCTGTAAATCTTAGCTTAACAAGATGAGCTGTTAATTTACTTATGGTTGAGTTTATTATATTATAGTGAATTCTTTGATAAATCAGAATGAGATCATTTAAAAGAAAATTAAGTAATCAAGGGTAAGCTAATTTATTCAATTTGAATAAAGTAAGTGAACAATTTCGTTAAGAGATTAAAGTAAGTGAATTTTATATGAAAATTTATGTTCATAAGCTTATTTGTTCATTATTACAAAATTAGAGATCATTTTGCTATTATAATCTTCATTATTGTAATTATGGGTCAAATAGTTTTAAGGAAGCCTCAGAATTTCTTTTTAACTGTATTTCTCTATATTTTATTTTATAAGAATTTTTTGGTGCATGTACTAAACTTGAGTAAATAAAAATTCTTTAAGTAAACCGTGGCGTATATGCATGGCTCCAAGATAAGTGACATTTTCATCGAAACATCGAAACTGGGATCAGCATATCTCTATAGAGAACCTCCATCAACCTTTCAGGCTGCAATTTTCACCGTTTAAAGTTGAGCCCAGCACTTGCAGTGCAAGAACACAATGGGCAGAAGAGTGGCAATTTTCTCTGACACTCAGACCGCATTGAAGGCTTTAGACGCATATTGTGTCAGATCAAAATTGATAACAGAATACCGTAATGAACTGAAAGCATTGGCGAACCATTGCAACCTACGACGAAGTTTAATCCCGAAGGTAACAGAGAGGCCTGACAGGTTAGCGGCAAAGGATGAGGGCCTACGAGCAACTATTTGTTCTGAGTGGGTTTTTGTATAGTGGTTATGAGCATGGACTTCGAGTCCCCGCATATCTGCTAAATTTTATTTATGTTTAAAAAATGTTAATAGTAAAGAAGGTACTTCCGCCCCCCCGACTCCGACGGTAGTTGGACGTTAAGCCCGCCAGAATATATTAATAAATTATTATTTTTTATATCAATTAAATAATTATTTTACGTTAACTAATATTCTAATTTTAGCTGGATCATTTTTCAGTTTTTAGAACTTTCTACTCATTAAGAAAACAATTCTTTAATAACTAATAAAATATATTTATGAATTTAATTAAACATAAAACAAATTCTATTTTAAAACTAAACGGAAATAAAGAATTAACACAATACAATGTATGTATTATCTATATCGATTTTTTTTTTTTTTTAATTTATACTTCATCCAAGAAGCTTATTATTACGTCACTAATTTAACTTTCTTTGGTTCTGAAGTTTTCTTCTTCATCTAAAAACCTTATTTCAATTATATTTACTTGATGCGGATTAAAACTTAAATGAAGTTAGACCAAAAGTTTAATTGACTAACACTAAAGTTATACTTTCATTTTATATCCAGATAAAAATATTATTTCTTATAAAACTGTTACAAAGTGTACTATAAAATTAAATATTACAATATAAAATATACTATCTAGACTAATTACTATTTTAAGTGTCCTAATCCATCGAAATGAGATTTTTCTTTCTTTTATTGTGTCATTAAACCCTTTGCAATTTATTAACACTTCTTACTGAATTACCATTAGATAAGGTCATCAAGGTTCTATTTAAATAATGGTACTTAGAGTGCGCTGGTAACGATTTGGGTTTAGGGTAACAATATTATGATTGATTTGTGATTTTGTATTTTGCAATTTGGAATACAAACAAAACTACTTTCTTTTGAGACAGGTGTCATATAATTGATTACTAGGTCAGAAAACGGTGACTGAAACGTCACGTCTAAAATAGAACTTCATTTAATTCTCAGAACTTGATTTAGTGAAAAACAACTGATCTTTCTCTTGCAATGGATCTCTTCCCCCCCACCACCACCACCACCACAGAAGATTACATGTTCTTCTATTTCAAGCCTTAGAGGGAATAAACTAAGGAGCGCTCCTGACTACTAGAAGGAGAACTTAAAGGTGGTAGGGGTTAGTTCAGTCGCCTATATAAAATGGATGTCTTTCACTCACTCTTCTGAGTCACCGTTAACCGTCCACTTTCAACGTACTTTGTTCTCACTCCGTCACTCTGCCAGTTAGTCCGTCAACCTCTTCACACGCTACCATGCTCTCACTCTAAAATATTACTGTGTAAAGTCCTTGCAGTGTTTGTTATTTGCACACAATACAGTAAGTCTAACTTTACTCAATCTCTTCTGTCCAACTCTCAAAATCATCTATTACACTCTCGTTATCTACCCTCCAGAAGATTAAATGTTCGGGCAAAAGATAGAACAGTGCTCAGAACTGAGCCAACTATAATCAAAAGTGTTACACGTATGTTAATGAAATAAAAATACCAAATTCATTCAAATCTCTTATACTTGAGTTACTATAACCCATTCCATATAAACAATCCTTCACGGTTCAGAATCGAAACGAACTCACAGCATAAAATTCCATCGCAGCTGTAGCGCAAGATGATCTAGAACAAATTCCACTGGTTACGCCGCTTATTATATAAGGGATATTATAATCGTATAATAAACTATGATAATACTTCAGAGAAAAGTATAACCCCTCCCCTGTCCATAAATGAACTTTCCAGGATAAATGTTTCAAAAAAATTCATAGATATAAATTTAGGTAACTAAATTTTGGATAACTTTGGAATAAACCGGGTATCAAAGGGAAAAAACTGATATCAGTGTTACTTTTTTGTGATTGAAATTTTAATTTAACAAAGTGAAAGACAAATGATACATCTATAACAAATTGTAAGTTAAAAGAACAAATTTTAATTAGTATAGATGTTATTTAACATAATGAAAACAAGCACACTCTAAGTTATACCCCAACCTTAGGGTAAAAACGGGTACTTTGTGAAGTAATACCGGATATTGTTATATTTTCAATCTGAGAATGCAATACATTTGTATTCATCTAAATCATTTTCATCTCACCTTGAACGACCTTCATGAACCCATTTCTGACACTTCAGACACGTGACCCAACAATCAGATTTTTTTGTCATCGAATCTTCTTTTGTTGTCGCTTTGCAAAGAAAATATCACGTTTGGTACTCGTCTCCAGAAAAACTAAATTTTTCACAATATTCTGCCTCTTATTTAATGTGTTTGGTAGAGAGTCTTTCAATTGAGTGGGCTTATAATCGGTTTTTCAAATCCGAAAGATCAAATTACACTGATGCGACTCCTATCAATGCAAGTCTCAAACAGCTTGGATATCTGCAGCTGTGTTACATCTCTTCCCGTATAGTTAAGAAGCCATGTCTTGTTTCCTGGCCGTAGAAAATGTATGGCATGGAACTTATGGGTTTGTATGGTAGGAAGCAGTCCTCACGCGTTGGTACAGTGGCTAGCGCACTCGCCTTTCGTGTGAGAATTCAGGGTTCCATTCCCGTGAGGGCAAAATCGGTGTTGACCCAGCATCGTGATATAAAGTGGGAAGCTACAGTTAGTAGCGCCCTAGGTAGCGAAGGCCAAAACTAAACGGCATGGGAAATGCGGCATGCTTAGCACATACCCCTCTATCAAATTGCCGTCTGGCAAGCCTTGGCCCTTCATGGACTGTTGCGCCATAGGGTAGGGTATGGTAGGAAGCACATAATCACAAAACCGGATTTTTTGGAGCCAGATCAACGATCTACTATCCTTTGTATGACTTGCAAATACCTTGATAATCTTTATATAATAGACGGACAGAGTCATGGTGCAGAATCGGTTACATCCGGTTCTACCTCCACCATATTTACCACATACCTTGTGTGTAAAAAAACAACGTGGGCAATCGTTTAACTAAACACATATCTATTAAGTCTATAAACCTTCTATTTATTGAACTCATCAAATGTAAATTTGAAATTAGATCTTCTCAGTTTCTGTGTGGACTCAGAAAACTACAAAACAATATACAACAGAAAAATAGATAACTTACGGATGATATAAACAATAGCTTGACGACTGCTAAAGAAACAGATTTAGTAAGTCCCGGAAGGAAATATAAGTAAACCCGGTTCTATGCGAAGTTCTCATATAAATTTAAAAAAAACAATCCTTGGAGCCACTTTCAAGAATATTGATAATCCCATACAGTAAAGTGGTATTCCCAGTTGAGAAATTTTTAAAAGGGGTCCTATGTGATCCCACGATGATACTCAAATGGAATGTCCAGTTTAAACTTTCTACGAGTTTTCGTTGTCTAAACATACATACATACATACATTGTTTTTTGCTTATTCGGAGGACCTCAAAACGTATATTTTCGGTGAAAACTCAATATAGAAAGTTTTTATTGATTCGTATCAACTGTTTCACATCAACAATAAAGGAAAGTGAAAAAAAAATTATAAATAAAAACGCGAATAAAGTTTGCATCTTTCAATAAAGTTTTTTATTTTAAATAATGTAAATAGTAATTGTAAAACTTAATTATTGAAAATGCCTACATTTTTAATGAACGTTTTCCCTTTTTTCAAAAAGTATTAATTAGAAATTAATAATTTGTACACAAGTAAGACAAGTTTTAATTAAAAAATTATTAACATTAGAAGAAATGAAAAAAATATGAAATCAATTTGAATAGAATTATTCAACATTGCATAACTTCCTTTCATATAATAAGACAAAAGAAATGAAAAAAAAAAACGAAAAAAAAACTGTTGAGAATATTGTCATGAAAACTGGATGAAAAAAAGTTTTTACTTACAAAAAAGGGGGTAAGTTGAGCAGCCCTCTCACTTATTCAATTGTTGTAACCTGAAATAATAATAATAATAATATTTAATTCAATGTCTAATTAATAAAGTTTTAATTAATTCATTCAAGAGAAATTCTAATATAAGGCTGTAACAAACTTTAAAACTAAGACAGACAAAGAGAGAGAGCTTTTGTCTGGCTAAGTTTTAACTACAAGTTTTGGTAATGCACCGTATATGTATTACAAATTTAGCATATAATAGATTTAGCCGAAGAACGAACTTCTTCCATATAGAAACCTTTCACAGCTAATTCCAGCCAGGTTCCCAAACTTTCTTTGGCCAATCACCTCCCATTAAGAAAATAAAATCTGATATGAAACACCCAACGTATCACAATCCTTACTCACTTACTTCCGTGGCTCTAAGTTCCTTGAAGGATTTTGGCCTCTCCAACGATTTCATGCCACTGAATCTGCCCATTGCTTTATTTTGCCATCTTCTGATTCCCATTTGACGGAAATCCTGCTCATCCAACTGTCTTATCCTGGGAAGTCCCCTTTGTCTTTTCCCTCCCGGCTTGCCGTCCAACATTCTCTTAGAAAGTCTATAGTTCCTTTTTTTTTATGAATCAGCAAATTCTCTTCTTGAAACAGCTCCTCAAAACCTTTAGCTCAAATACAAGCAACATTTTTCCAGTCTCCCAGGTTAAAACCCAGTTCTTACTGGCATATGTAACCACTGGTCGAATAATTGTCTTATTTACCAGTAGTTTTGATTTTCGCGACACACTTCTGAATCGGAACAACTTTTGTTCACCGGGAAACATACACCGGTTTCCGGCTAATCCGTACCTTAAATTCTGCCACTACGTCATTTTCTTTGGTGATTGTGGTCCAGGTATTTGAATGCGTACGTACACTGACTGAAATTCAAGATCACAGAGATAGACATTTTCTTTCATTCTTCTTTCTCGTTTCGATGTGGATTTACTTCGTCTTTTCTTGGTTTATACCAGGATATAGCGTTTTGCCGCATCTTCAAATTCCTGTAGCACTCCGGACAGAGCCGCCAAGGTTCTGCCAGTTATCACAACATTATCCAGATATGCTATGTGTGTTAGTCTGCTTTATATATGGTGCCTCTTGGATTGGTCCGTATTGCCCTAATTGCTTTTTCCAACGCCAAGTTAAATAGCGTTTAAAGCTCGGATCACCTTTCCTGAGTCCGCATTTTATGCTACAATTTTCGGAGAGGGCTTTTTGGATCTTAATCCTAAATTTGATGCCTGTGAGGACAAGTCTAAGCAGTTTCCTTGGAATACCTAGGCTGACTTAAGATAATAGCAGTTGATTTTATTGATACTGTCGTACGCTTGCTTGAAATATATAATAAAGAGTATTCCAGCATCTGCCGTAGGGAAAAAGTATGAACCACAGTAGACCTGCCAGAGCGCAAACCGCTTTGGTATTCCCCTCCAATTATGTCCATCCGAGGTATTAGTCTTCTGTTTATAGCAATAGACATAATCTTGTAGATAGTAGAGAGTAAAGCAATCTCCGCATAATTTTCACACGTTAATCTGTCTCCTTTTTTGAAAATTCAACGCAGTATTGCTTCTCCTCATTCCTCTGGCATTCTCTCCTTTGTCCAAATATCCCACACTAAAAATGATATATATATTTACTAGTTCGTCTCCACCAGATTTCAGCATCACTGCACATATGCCATCGAGGCCTAGAGCTTTATTAAAAGTAAAGTAAAATAAAGTAATGCCTATTTTTTCAGGCGGGCTTAACGTCCAACTACCAAATTAGGTGTCGTGGACGGGGGCGGAAGCTACTGTTAACAATTTTCATACCAATATAAAATTTAGCAGTTATAAGCGGGACTGGAAACTGGGGTCCTCCCACTTACAAGTCAATGCTCGTAACCACGACACCAACACCGGCCACTTAGAGCTTTATTATTGTGTAAGGTTGTTACTATTTCTGCTATTTCCTCTCTCACCGCCGAAACTGCGTCATCATCCACCTCTTCTTTTCCACATAGATAGATTTGCTCAATACTCTGCGTGTCCTGATTCTGCTTTGTGGGTGTCGAGATTCAGCGAATGTTCATTGTATCTTCCCCATCTGTCTAAGATGACTTTCCGATTACCTATATTGAACCCTTGCAGAAATTCTGGATTCTTGGCCTAAAATCCATTTTTAAATTTCTTACACCCTTGTAAAATTTGCTAGTTACTTTAGCGACACGATTCTCTTGTAGTATCGCCAATTTCGCTAATTCTCATTCACTCTTCTTCCTTTTGCATACAGCTTTTGCGACTTTCCTTTTTTCTGCGTAGACCTGTGCGGTTATTCTTGTTTGTGTATTGAGTAGTTTAAGCCTTGCATCATTTCATTCATTAAGAGCTACTTGGCATTCTTCAACAAAATATTTTTGGCTTAAGTCGCAAACTTCCTCTGACACTGAACGTCTCCTTCGTAAGTTTTAATGTTTAAAAACACCATCAATATTTTCTTTAGGATAACAACTCATCATTTCTGATAAAAAAAAGGCAAATTTAAATAAAAAATGTCTTTTTAGACAATTAAACAATTTAGGCAACGAAACTTTTCTATTCTTCTGGATTTAAAATAAGATAATATAAAGTAAATAATAAATAAGCAAATAATATAAAGTAAATAAAAATTACTAAGTAGATACAGCAACTATTATAATAAAATATAGTAATACAAGTTGATTCGCCTAGTACATAGTATATATATATCTACCTGGTATAAAATTAGAAAGTTTTATAGTCAACCAGCTATTGCACCTTTAGTAGTAGGCCAGTGGATAAGTGATTTATATGAAAAATCAGCTCCACCCTATGTTCATGAAGAAATCCAAAAGGAAAGCAATGTGACCGAAACTACTCATTTTCTGACAGAACCTTTTTCCGCAAAAGAATTAAACTCGTTGTGAAATCCAACAATAATTCTGTCCCAGGGATGGATCACATTCACTATTTACCTAAAAATGCTAAAGCTTGTCGGATCTAAAAATAATAACTGTGTTGGTGCTGCGGTCTATATCCCTTCACTAAACCACTCTAATCAGTATAAACTAAATGAAAATGTATCACTGTACACAGCCGAATTAGTGGCTATCTACATGGCTTTACAATACATACTAACAATGGATAATATAAAATTTACGATACGATTGTAAAAGCGTATTAATTAAATTGAGTAATATATCGGTAAATTCCACAAACAGCCATTAAAGTTAATATAATGGTAACCTTAAATAATGTCAAATCACATATTTTGGATGGATGAAGGGGCATTCTGGGATAGTCGATAACGAGAGAGTAGACCTGCTGGCCAAGGAGGTCGCAGTCACAGTAAAAATTTCATTTAAAGATTTCATCCCAACTATTAGATCATCTATAACACAGAGATGGCCAATAATAAAGAGAAAGGTAGATTCTATAAACTTTTATTCTCCCAGTTAAAGAAACGCCCGTGGTTTGCTAAAATTTCAGTCTGTAAATCAACGATAACCAGCATATGCAGAATACGAAGCAATCACGTTATATACAGAGCTTACTTAAATAAGATAAAAATAGTTAACTCTCCGCTATGTCCTAGATGTGGGGTTTGAAAGGATCTAGAACACGAGGTGATGATATGCCCGCACTACGAAACTGCTAGAGACCATCTCTTTAATATATAACGAAACAGGAAACACGTACCTTCAATTACAACACAATATTTCAGTCAATAACACAGAGGTACTGGAAGCAATAGTTACTTCTTACATGGAATATAAAAAGAATATTACATAAAAAAATACCTACTTCTCGTGAAACATTCTAAATAACGTAAATGGCTAAATAGTGTGTAAACTAAGGTTATATAATATATATAATATCCTTGGAGATTGTAAGCAGCAGAAATTCCAGAAATCAAGTCTTATCCTGTTGTCATAGTGATGGAAGGATACACGTACACTTCAACTTAGAAGTTTCCCCGAGGAAATACGACCGACCCAAAACAAGGAAATAGAATATATATCCCAGGATTGTATAACCCTTTTCCTTTCAGAATACCATCCTACATATATCTTCCAATTATATTAGTTTGTCAGTATATCTGTGTCTCTGATTGGATGACTGGGTCAAGGAAGTGTGGGTGGGTAGGGTATTTCTTTCTTTATATTTTTTAACGAAATATCTTCAAGATGAACAAAAATCCAAGTCACATTTGTCACATTTGTACGTAACATGTGCTGGAATTAGATAGTTTCCTATTGCAGCTAACCTAGTGAATTCTGATTGGTTGCAAGATTGGATCAGAATGAAAGGAACTAGGAGAATAAAGGTGAGGTGAGAAAGGAAAGAAAAAAAAAGAAAACTCTATTTCCTGTGCCGTAGCTTAAAGGTTAAAAAGTCATTTCAAGGAGGAAAAAGAATGATCATTTAGTGATAAAAATATCTTATCATCGACAATATGAACACGATTTCACTGATATTAAAAGTTGTTAAGAAAAATTGTTACAACATTAATCATCCATGTTCTTTTACACTGCTAACTTAATAATTTTAAAGGTTTGATAAAAAAAAAAAAATTAATGTTTCATGTAGCAAAACTTACTTAAAATTTAGGAAACGACTTTTCCATTTTCGCAGAAAAAAAAAAAAAAAATTTGGCAAAGTTGCATCTCTGGTTAATGAATTTTTACTGGATCCTGTTTGTCTAGTTAAGATTTGTGATATTTTGTATGAATAAAATATATATAAATAATCACATACAGATAATTTGCCAAAATCGCAATACTTCCTCTTTTAGTAGTGAGAGAAAGTAAAAAAAAAAAAAAATCTGGTGTGAAACACTCACACAAATTTCTCTTATTCCCGTTTAGAAAAATTGTAATTGATAAACTTTATAGTTAGTATACCAAATTTAATGAAAGTTGTCGATGTTTTATGGAGAAAATCAAACTGAAAACCCGGCACAGTAAAAATTCACTTCCGGTTTACTAATTTCCATGAAACTTGGATTTTTTTGCAATCTATTAATTTCTAATTAATTTTGTCTATATTAATTATATATAATCAACTAAGATAGCACTTTAGAGGCAAACATGGTTTGGTTTGGTCCTCTTCCACCAAAAACCCGTTTAAATGAGTTTACCCGAAGAAATGTTTTAAATAAAAGTTGTAGGTCTTTATATGTGTAGTTCACCAACTTAGTTTAAAGAAAATCGTTGGAGTCTTTTTCTTGAAAATAACAGAAAACTGAAAAATACTTATCAGTAAAAATGCCCTTCCGGTCATCCGATTTTCAACAACATATTTAATTCTAATTAATATTATTTAGATGATAGAATTGTATAATAAACTGAAATAGCACTTTAGAGGACAACCCACCGATCTCCTCCCCTAAAACTGTCCTTAAATGCACTTTTCCGGGGTAATATTTCAAATAAAAATTGTAAATCTTTGTAAATGTCGTTGATACGAGTATATCAAGTTTAAAGAAAATCGTAAGCCATTTCGAGAAAATAGCAAAAAAAGTGAAAAACCCATTCAGCAAAGTGGTACTTTCGGTTGAGGAATTATGACAGATAATGTGTAATGTTAAAATCCCACGGTAATATCCAAACGGAATATCAAGTTTGAACTTTCTGCGATTTTTCGTTTTTGAGCTATGCTGTTCACATAAATACCCACACACACACACACACACACACACACACACACACACAGACCATTTGCTAAAAACCACTTTTTTCGACTCAAAACGGATATTTTCGGTGAAAACTCAATACCGAAAATTTGACATGATTCCAATACTTCCTCTTACTAGGAGTAAGAGAAAGTAAAAAAAAAGGGTATTGAGAGAATTCAACTTCACTTTCAATAAATAAATAAACCTACTCTGAATTTATTAATAAAGTGTCAGTCAGTATTAATGTTAACAAAAAAAAAAAAAAATCGGCGATAATTTAAGGTGAGGTCTGCGGAGGGTCGTGCAATATATCAATAAAGCTGAACAATTGAATTACAGTTATATTCCTTGGAGAGATTATACACACCTTCCTGTACTATCTATCAAGTCCATTTTTTTCAATTAGCCCCCTTTTTTTTCCGGACCCCCTCCGGGAGAAACAAAATAAAATAAAAATATATGCAAATAGCTTCTTCCTCTTTTTTTTGTGTGTGCTATTCTGGGTAACTAACTAACGTAAAACTTAAATGTAGATTTCCCTAGGGATTAGCGCAAACAAAATAGAAAACAAGAGTTAGAGATATTGAAAATATTGGATAGGAAATCCTGGGATATAAATATATTGTTTTATGTATGGATGGATATAATATAGCTTAACAGACAGGTATATTTGTTACAGTTCAGCAGAACAACTACTGATCACGTCCCAGTTAATTCTGCTGAACAACACTCATACATAACAATATTTCTGTTCAAAATGAAACAATAGTGAACAGCATAGAAATAAATTGGATAGCAAGACAGACTTGTTAACATTGTATCTGAGACTTTAAAGTTAAAAAAAAATGTTGCTCTAAGGAAGCTACAGTAAAGATAGTCAATTACTCCTTAGATATTGTTGAATTTTTTGGATGTGTACGCAAGCTGGATAACATCTGGTATATTATCGGCTGTAACATGCATATTTCTGTTATTCCTCACCTATCAGATTTTCAACTCAATATATTGAAAAGTTACATTCTAATCGGGCCACTAATATTTTTACTTTCTCTTACTAGGAGTAAGAGAGGAAGTATTGAAAATTTCGATATCGAGTTTTCACCCCGGAAGTACCACTTTATTGAATAAATTTTTCGTTTTTTTTTTTTTTTTTTTGCGATTTTCTCGAAAGCACCTCCAACAATTTCCACTAAACTTAATTTGTTAACCACACTTATAGAGGACGACAATTTTTACTGAATCCGAGAAAATTCATTTACGATTTTGGCCAAGTGTAGGCGTTATGATTTCCACTTTAAAGCGCTATTTTAATCTAATACACAATTCTGTCATCTAAATAATATGAATCAGAATTTCAATATGTTGACAATATTTCTTGTTTAAAGAAAATTTGTTGACCGAAAGTGCGTTTTTTCTTAATAGTTTGTTCACTATTTAGCTTTTTCTCCATAAAAAACACGGCATTGTTTATTAAATTGGTTTCATTAATTATGAATACAGAAAACTTATCACTTTTGTTAGAAACCATTTTCAAAGAAAATTCATTTAAAGAAGTTTGTGGGGAGAGGGGGAGTTTATGCTTTCTTTAAAAAAAAAAAAAAAATAATTTGTTGTTTAGATTCTCCAATAATATATATATATATATATATATTTTACGCTGTTTGCAAGGCTTTTCCAGCCATCATGAATCTTGCAGTACAGTACATTGCGGAATTCTTCTCCATGTCATTCCTATAAACTTTATCGCGGACAATATCCAGAGACTGGCAGTTGTTTAGATGTCCAGCATCCATCGACTCCTCTAGGCAGAGGGGAAAGCCTATATGTTTTTGCTTTATGAAAGCTTTTGTGCAGCTCTTAAATGTTGCAAGACATTTATTTCCGTTGAGAAGAGGTCCATACCGTTCGGTGTTGCCTCTTTTCTTCATTGAAGAGAAAAAGCTATTTATGCTCGCCGGCTATCTCTACCGAAGTCAAGCAGACTGAGAAAATGAGAGAAACGGCCCTCTTTGAGTGAGTAATGTGCTTTTTAAGTTTAGCCTGGCATTGCTTTCAACTGTATCAGGCTCTATAGCGATCTCAATGATTCAGCGTTAGATCGAACTTCATCATGGTCGCATTTTCATTTCTGAAGTTCTTCACTCCACTGTAATATTATGTGTATGTGGGGGGGGAGGGTATAAAAAAGAAATTCAGAATAGTAAATAATTATAATTTTTAATTTAACTCTTCTCTAAAGGGATCTCGTGAGCTCTGTGTTTATACAGAAGTTGGAGAGGATGAAACAACAACTAAGTATATAGATTCAAAATATATAATTAAAATAACCAATATATGTCAAAAATAAATAAATACAATATTGTGATATAACAACATATTAAGTGTCTTGTCATTTGGGAGAAATAGCATTTTATAAAACTTACATATTTTACATATATTCTAAGTTAAAGAAGGTTGGGTTTCTTGGAGCAGTTCCACCACTCACTATTGTAACATGGCTTTTTTCTAATGATAGATTTCACTCTTTTTACGGTATAAATTTTGAACTGCTCTCCTTCCCTAGAAGGGTCCACCTTATATATTCTACCTCCACCCCGGGGAACGTGAGAAGAGGGAAATTCCCTTTGTCCTAAATAAACGTAATGATAGGGGTAGGCCAGGTATCTCTGACTCAACTAACTGTTCTTTTGTGCCTTTCAATCTTCAAAAAACCCAACTTTATAATTATATACATTGGAAAAATTCTCTACTTTACAATTATAAAATATTTAACAAGAATATATTATGATATAATTTATATTTATTAATTTGCCCAAAGATGTACATATTACACCGCAATGGATATTATCTCTTGACGCATCCTCTAGGTATTGTTCTAAGTGCGCACTTCATGATGCTTTCTCATACCTTATTTAATTAATCCTCTGGATGGTCATTTATTTTGTTCTTTCACAACCATTTCGTTTGTCAATGTTGCATATTCCAACCATTTCGCTCTTTTTAAGTTTCTTGTCGGTCTATAATCTCTAACAGTTTGCTGACTGCGATTGTGTTGAAGTAAGCTGTTAATGAGGAGTGCTCTATGCCCGCCACCACTTGGGGACTTTATCACTTTTAATATTGCGGAGGGAGCAATATGAGAATGAGCAAAAATCAAATCGGGTCTTGTCTGATTACCAAGGTTGGTTAGGAAGGTTCCTCTGTTACCTGCATCTCAAATAGTGTCAACAGGGTAGGCGTCAAGAAAATCTTCATAAAGGCTGTCTACGAGTTTTGTACTTGTATATCCCCATCTTGTCGACAGGGCATAGCAATCGCCAGCAGTAATGGTATGTTTTTGAAGAAGCTCCTCTAAAATGTGCATTCTTGGTAAATTATTAGGGGGGTTATAAAGGAAAATGAAGTTCCGACTTGAATTACCGAACCAGACCTGGGCCTTTATATACATACCTAAGACATGCACTAAACCATACTGCAAGAAGCTATAAGCGCTTTCCTTATTCGTACAATAATTCCCGAGGGTACTTGCCTTCCTCTGGATATTATAAAGTGGATGCGAAAGCAGTTTTGGTTTATCTGTTGATGCATCTGCCTCAGCTATAGAAAATATGTCCACTTGTTTTATATGAAGAATAGTTTTTAATTCTGTATATTTAGTGCTATCTAGGCCTCTCGCATTCCAATGAAGGCACGAGAGTTTGTCAGGAGTTTATGTTTCCATTTAATGCGTTTATGCTTGGGCTGCATCGGCGGCATTGCTAATCATTTAATCTCCAAAATAATTTAAAACTATGCGGAATCCAGCCAACGTGGAGACGATCAGCTTCACTCCCCCTCTCCAATAATATAAAGTTAAAGACAAATAAACATTTAGTGAAAATTATGTTTGAAGAAAATTTCACCATTTATAATTCTTTAAACTGCAGTAAAAGAAAATCGTATGAGTGTACTGCTTTGGAAAATGATGAATGGAAAGTAGATATGAATTGTTGTAAATAAAGGCATCAAAAATAAGGAGGCAGCAAAAGTACTCTTGTTGAGTAGTAGTTCAGAGAGCTCAAAAAATTACATTTGGAGGATTCCATCAAGCTTTGTTCGGGAATGATAGGACAATGAAAAGGGGAAAGAAATCTCGTGTGAATCTCTCACTTGACTTTCTCTCACACCAATTAATAAAATTTAAATAATTTTTTTTTTTTTTTTTTAATTGCAACGTTTATCAATAATTAATTAGGCTGGCCATTAAAAAACAAAAAAGATGGTAGAGATTATTTTTTTATACCTGAGAGAACTTTTGCAATGCGCCCTCTCTCAAAACCAAAAAAGCAATTTAAATTTAAACTTAACTGACCTACCCCAAATTCCATTTTTTCGGACAAATGTTACAAATAACTTTGATACATTTTTATCTGTGCAGGGAACATTCCAAGATTAAAGAAAATCGTTTTAGCCGTTTATGAAAAATACCAAAAAAAATTCAAAAATAAGTTTTAAAAATAAACTAAAAATATATAAGTAGATATTATACAACACTTAAAGAAAACCATTGAAGCCATTTTCGAGAAAATCGAGAAAAATAAACATAAAAATTCAATAAGATTACAATTCCGGTGGATTGATTTTACTCAAAACTTTCGTGTTTGACTTGAGATGCTGTACTAGTATTTAAACAAAGAAATATACACGTTTGAACTTCCTGCAAGTTTTCATTTTTGAGATATTAGTGTTTAACACATAGACCTACATAGACTAGTCGCTAAAAATATATTTTTTACCCCAACACATTTATTTCCTTGGGAAAACCTAACTTCGGAAATCTTACACGTTCGCAATACTACCTCTTCTTACCAGGAGAAAGAGAAAGTAAAACTTGACATGATCCGAACATTTTCTCTTACGTAAGAGAAAAAAAAGAAGAAGATATCCAGTAGAGAACAAAAAAAAAAAAAAGGAGAATTGTATAATGGTAGTGATTGATAGATGGTCTAAGAGTGGAAAAATTAAGTGATGAAGTTATTGGGTCCAAGGGATGGGAATGAAAAATTGTGGAACTTTTTATATGAATGGAATAGCCGAGAATATGGTGGGCCAAATCACCGCACAATATTTTGGCGGGCAGATCAGGCCAGGGTTTATTGTGCAAGTAGCCCTCCCATTCCCAGTTACACCAGTGGGGTGAATTCAAAGGATCTCTCTCCCACCCAATCTCTCTTTCTCTTGGCCGCCATTAAATAAAGGACTCAAAGCTTTCTATACCAATCTGCAGTGTATAATAACGGCTTTCACGCACGCTAAACCACTTTGAAGCTCAACATGTATTCTCATATCAACCACATGCCAGGACCACTTAATGGCTAATACATGTTATATACCACATACACAATGCATTAACTACAATATTTATTTTGGTCCACCAACATATTCTTCCACTCTTCTTAAACATTATTTTTCATGAAAAGAAAAGAAGTCAACTATCAAAAGTCAGCACATATAGAGAAATTAAACATAACAAAGAAACCGATGTGAAACACTCACTCGACTTTCTCTTACTTCTGTTAACAAAAGTATATACAATTATATGTAATGACAAATTTTCAAAAGAACGAACCAGTGCCCAGCATCTTTGACACTGGAAACTTCAGCCAGTATGCTTCATACACTTTGCCTTTGCCGATGACTTAGTTCTTCTGGCGGGCAGCAAAGAAAAGCTCCAGAAAAATTTGGATATATGGGCGTCTAAGTTGAAGAAGAGAAACATAGCAATAAGTTTGAAGAAAATCAAGTGCTTGGTAATGTAAAGATCAACAGAAATAGAGTCCAAAATTTCAAAAAGCCCAAGAAATTGAACAGGTGTCCCATTTTAAATACCTCGGTGTAACGCTTAATGCCAGCAGCAAGTTGATAAAAATTAATAAAAGGTTAAATGCACAAGAAAGATATTTTACGCGCCTTTGATAAAAGTTTCTTAAGCAAAAAGGAAGTCTTAGAAGAGACAAAACTGGCGGTATATCGTTTAATCTATCTTCCAATCCTCACTTACGCATGTGAATCCTGAGCCTTCAAAGAAAATGAAAAGAGCCGCATCCAAGCAGCTGAAATGAGGTACCTCAGAAAAACCGAGGGGAAGTCGAAGAGAGAGAGACAGGATAAGAAATGCCACAATTCGAACAGCTCTCAAAGTTGAACCTCTTATCCAAACTCTTGAAGTAAGACTTACGGGTAAAAGGCCGAGAGGAAGAAGAAAATGGACTTGGAAGGACAGTATGAAGAGGATAATTGTGGCCAGAGGCAGTGATTGGGTAAGCGCCAGAAGCTTGTCGCAAAATAGAGATCAGTGGCAAAATTTTTGCACTCTACATCTTCGGGTAGATGAGGTGAAGGAATAAGAAGACGAATTTTCATTTAACTTCAAATTTTGCTCATTAGTTAATATAGAGGGGGGGGGGGCAATCTAACAACCCAAGCAGGTAGACAACATTGAACTCTGACATTTTTTTTTCGGAAAAGTCGCATTTCCAGTTGTCCGAGTTTTAAGATAAACTTGAAATCCTAGGTATGCTATTTGATGAACCCCAAAAACCAAGATGTCAACATTGAGTTTACTAAGCTTAGTCTCAGAACTCCCAAAACTCAATTTTCCTGGGAAAATGTTTCAAAATAGAAGTAGTTTGAATTATACGCCTGGTAGTTCGAAGTAAACGTGTGTGGTTTTGGATATGAAATTTAAAGAAAATCATGTAAGGGGCATTTTTTCGAGATAAATCTGAAAAACTGAGAAAGTAAAATTAATTATTAAAGACGTATTTCCAGCCAAAATTATGGTGTGGAATCGCATAAATAAAGTTTTATACTTCCTACGACTTTTCTCTTTGAAGAATTGTGTTCTCACAGATATTACAACACATACATACATACACTCATACATACGCAATATATATTTTTGGGGAAAACTCAATTTGGAAAATTTGATACGATCGCAATACAGCAGTAAATTAAAATGAAAATCTAATGGGAAACAAATTTTCTTCAAATTCTTAAAAGCATCTAATTTTCCTGCACATTATTATCAGCGTATGTAACTTAAAAATAAGGAATAATCTATAACTATATTTGTTTTTATCACAATGTGATTCCATACTTTTATTTATATACCCAAATGGAAATCAAAACAGAATGCTAATGTAGTGGAAGAAAGAAATGGAAAAAAAATATTTTTGAAAAATAGTTTAGAACATTTTATAGTTTGAAAAAATATTAGATTTGTCAATATTTTAAATGTATCTTAGTGCAGTGAAAAGAGTCAGGTACTATAATTTAAGGTCATTGCTATTAAAGAAACAAAGGCACAAGAATCCGTTAGGCTAATACAATGCCACTTGGCCAACTGTTTTGTAAGAGCAGGGCATTCTTTAAACAGTCTGCATTCTGCCTTCAAATAAGAACAGTCTGAAACAGACATTCTACCAGAACATTGCTTCAGGAATCGCTCTCTTAAACTCAGTGCCAGTGATAGAGATTAACATTTATTCTAGATTAACAATTGATTTATTAAGCATATAACTGCGATATTGTAATATATTTAATTTTATCTACCGGTGTCTTCTTAATTATTTCTTATTACTTCTCTTCTCTTTGAACATACACACAAGCCCCTTACAAAGCCGTTCACGCCACAAGCTACTATACTACAACACATCACACCAATAATATTTCATTAACCATGTAGAAAGTGATTCTAGATTTGCTTTACCCGGCAGGGGATGTCATTTATATTTCAATAATATATTTGATCAAAATAAATATCACAATTATAATTATTACACCTAAAAATAAATAATAATTATTTTTGAAAACGATTTTACTTTAATATATTTCAAAGAGGAAATTAGATTTAATTAAATATGAAATCAAAGACTGGCAAAAACATATTGTATAAATTAGTTATTTAATTAATTATTGTTTACAATAAAATTAACATCGCTGTTAACTAATTATGTCTACAGAAAATGGTTTGTTGCTTAATTATCTAGAAGAGAAATCCTTTACTTCTCTCACTCACTCTCTCTCTCTTGTATTCCGTTTTCATTAATAAATAAACACTTGTCCAATTTAGTTAAAATAACTTTAAAAGTGGCATTCGAATTTATAATTGTTTTTTTTTATAAATTATTTTGTTTACAAATGAAATTTAATAATTACTCTTACTGCTATTTATACAGTTCTGATTTATTTATTAACACTTACCCATATAACTAATTCACATATTATATTAAAAATGTATACGTTTGTGTGACCGGAAATAGTCAGGCAAAAAGAAACTCATATTTCCGGTACAACGGTTTTCTACAAATCTGGAATTTCCGTAACACATTCTTATTCTTATTAATATTGTAAAAACGATAGAATCTTATAAAAAAATATTAAAATAGCACTTTAGTGGAAACCCTAAGTCGTCGTCACCTTTCCCATAGAACCCCTCCCCCCCCATTAAATTAATTTTTTCGAAAAAGAAATGTTTCAAATAAATGTTGCAGCTCTTTTTTTTTCTGATATATTAAATTTTAAGAAAATTTCTTAAAAAATCGGAAAAACTATTCAGTAAAGTAGTACTTCCAACCAACTCATTTTGACGCAAAACCCTTGTGTCGAGTTTCCTAACTAGATATAGAAATATTAAGTTTCCCAGCTCATTCTACGGTGGTGAACAGTGTTGTCTGTAACGAGAGAACACTGTCCGGAGGCCGGGAATGCACTGAAAAGGCTTCGGGCGCCAATGACCATAGTTGTTGACGCGCCTTAAATTAAAAAAAAAATGTGTTTACTATCTATATTACTATTTTCTTTAGTCTGAATATACAACTGCTAAGATTAAGCTAATCTTATTCGTTTTTTAACCTTTACTTTTACATCTTTACAATTCCAACTTTTTAATATGTATAAGCAAATTTTATGAGACACTTGATTTTATTTTTAGGATATCGAAAAAATATGCATACTTAAAAAATTGATTATGATCCAAAAATTTCTTTAACACTTTTACACTAAGATTTGCAGTTGAAAGATACGTTTATTTATATAATTTTTAAAAAAATGTTAACTGAAAACAATCTTTCAAATAATTTCACAACAACTTAAGGACTTAACGATATTCCGCATAAAAAAAAAACTGTACACATAATTAAATACATTTATAAAAAGAATCACTACTGCCGGTCAGGCATCTAAAAATATTTTTATATTCAAATGTGAAAAAAAAAGAAATAGCATATTCTGTAACGTACATGCAAATTGATTATTTAAAATTTTTCCAATATGGCGTATAATTACAGTTGCGGCGGACGATAAAGTGATAAATAATATATCATTATTGACTCCACCATTTCTAACAACTTTATCTTTTTCTCTTAAACAGAATTTATTACAATGATGAAGAAGGCTTTATAAAAATACATCTAATTCGAAATCATCACCGAGACGATACCATTATGACGTCAAGCACATTTCAGCAACTTATCTCTCCCTGTCATGCCGTAACTCAGTGTATTGGCGCCGCGAAACTGAGATATAAAGCCGAAAATCTGAGGGCTTACTAGGAGACCTTTAAGGGAGTATCCATTCAAGAGCCGACTAGCTAATATCACATCACCGCTCTTGCCAATCACTCTTTCTCTCTCTCCTTCTTATCCCTCAACAATAATTAGCAAGTGGTCAAATGTAAGTTTATATTTAATCATAATGCAGTAACTAGTTTATTCATCTCTACCTCAAATTCCCACTACAAGTAGTGTAATAATAACACAGAGCATATAAATTTATTTGGCTGTATAGAAGTCTGTGTTATTGCATTGGTTATCAAGTCCATCATGGCATATAAGCCCGAAACCGGGTCGATAATGACAGGGTTATGAAGCCGGTCGATGAAGCAGACTATCATGGAAAAATTTCTTACAATTATTTTGTTTGCATACCCCCACTAAAAACGTTTTTACTTTCTCTGACTGCTTTATGGGGAATTGAATTTTCAAGGAACTAAATGTTTTGAGGTTCCTTGAATAAAAAAAAATGACGCTTTTAACGAATGGTCTGTATTTGTATTACTAATGAAATCAACAAGGGATTGTAGAACCTCATCCCATCCTATATAAGAAAGAAAAAGTAAAGGATGGCACAAATATACTATCGTCGTTATCCTCACCCATCGACTGGTTTCGATGGTATTGTTGTTGGTGCTTGATGGTTGAATTAACAACTGAACTCTTCACAACTTCCCTTAGACGTCGCAGACACGTCCAGATTGAGAGACAAAATCATAGATATGGCGCTAATGGCCTGCGATATCGATGCGCAAAAACAAAAAACCAAAAAAATTAATGAAATCGACGATTTACTCCCACGATATTTTCTTACTCCAGTGTCAGTACAATTATATATAAAATAACAAATAATTATTGAAAATACAAGGAGAACCATAATAAAACTCTCAATATAAAGTTTTGGTTTAAAAATGTGTAAAAAAAGTAATGTGTTATTCTATAAACTGGTGGTAGGGGGTAATAAAAGCTTATCAAACTAATAACACGACGGTATTTAATGATCTCCATAGAGAATTATATTATAAACATTAATATTATAAGGTATACCATTTAGATAAGTAAGTTGGGCTTTTGTGTTTACTATAGAAGCTTTTATTGTTGTCATATCTTTTATAATTTTGAAATGTCTTTTACCTCGTATATAGAGACAACACTAACATTACTTAAGTTTACAATCTTTAATATACTGTTTCATATGACATATAACTTTCTAAACTTAAAATAAAACGCAATTTAAAGTTGTTTTTATATTATTTTATTTTTTTACAAATACTAAAACGGAGTCTAGTTTTGTAAGTCAAGTTATAAGACAATGAGGAGGGTATCATTTTCTCTAACAGAACTTTTATAAAAATACACATAAATGCAGCATTACGTAATGTTCTTGAACAGTCCGGTAAATGAAGTAATTAAGTGATATTTAGCGATAAGAATTCTAAAGAAACATTATTTACTTAAAGAATTTAATTGCCAATAAAAATAAGGAGCTCTGTGTGAAAAATTTATTGTTTTCCATTTCTCGTATTTTACTTGCGGTCAGTAGCGTGGTCAGGTTTACGTGTTATTAGAAAGGATTAGGTTTACCAAACATAGAGTGCGTAATTAAATTGCCCAATAATTGGGTGGTAAAGCGAGCATCAAGAAAGGAGAGAAGTAGAATTCACATGTAAGAGATGAGAGAGGGTTTGGTAGAAGATAATAGGGTCCTACGGGAAACAAGATACGGCCATACAAGTTCCTACTGTTTAGAAGTGAGTAGGAAATAAGTGGAGTTTTAGAAAAGCTGTGCAGTACACTAGGCAATAGAGAGCGCAGTGCGTAGGTTTAAAGGGTCACGTATTGTAAGAGGTGCGTAACACACTCTCACATACGTGAGACTATCAAACCTAATTGGCAGAAACTGGGTACAAAGAGAGCAAACTGGCGAATGTAATAGAGTAACACAGACAAAGGGAAGAGGGCAGAGCACTCTGGTAGCACAATGCATCACTACTACTAGCAATAACAGTCCGAAATACTCCATAGATCTCATTCACTGACGCACAACTCAATCAACTGCCGCACTACTCTAATTAGTAATGGCTCAGGACTTGCCTAATTGCTACAGTTAATCTGTTAAGAGATATTGGACACCCTAATCACTTAAGTATCGATCAAAACAAACCTCTTCTCCGATAATACAAACTAAACTATAATTAAACTTAAAAACAAATAAACATAATATCTTAAGAAATTGGTCAAGAATGTTCAAAAAGACCAAAAAATTCATAATTTGGCATAAATATTATTTCGAGGATGACTGATATCCCCTAACCACATTAAAAATTATATCTAAGTGCACTATCGTTATGGAAAAGGTTTTTTGGGGCCAATGGGATATGTTTTATGGCAAGGGTTGAGTGCACATGCGCCCATGGACGTCTTTTAATGCGTCCTTAATCTGACTAAAGAAATCAAAATTACGTTTTAAAAATACATTTTTAATAATTTTTATTAGTTTTTATAAAATATCATTATGATCTAATGTAATAAGCTACGTCGACTGTCTTTTTTTTTTCGACGGAAACAACCAAAAATTATTGTTTTTTTTTATTGAATGTATTTTTAATAAGCTATGCTCGTGTTATTTTACTTTAATGTTCGCACCAAACTGTCTGTTTTCGGTCCAAACTATTTTCTCCTAAGTTTCCAAAAATATCTGGCTCCTAAATAAATTTTACGCATAACAGACGAAAACTTAAAACATTGTTTCTAGGATATCTGTGAGCGTACGTCTTTGTTGATTATATCATGTTATATAAGTAAAAAGCTGTCAAAATATAGTCAGAGTGATCATGTATAGTAGTTTAGTCCGTAGGTTCTAGGTCGTGAGTCCGTAGGTCAAACAGTTGATAAGGATATGTTTTATGGTAAGTGTAACCCTACAGGATTGACAAATTGAAGGAAATTGAAAGTATCCATGTGTGAGTCTTGCATATCCAATACGAAGTCGGGTCAATATCACTTCTTTTCGACGTTTAAATCGAAAGAAAGAATTCCTTTTGCTTATATCATGCTTAATCTCACTTAACTTATTATCACAGACGAGTCGTACCATCTCAGTCACCATTTCTCCTTCAGTTTACTTTTGATTAGAGTGATGTTATCTTGTACAGGAACTTCCCGATATGATGTGTAACTATTGTTATAATTAATAGATTCACTTGAATTAAAAAAAAAATGGTTATAACGCATAAACAGAATAATATTCTATATTTATATATTTATATATTTTCTAAAAAATCAGAGAGTATCATTTTGTGGTAAAGTTATTCCAAAACGAATATTAAGTTTCAACTTCCTGTGATTTGTTTCGTTTTTGAGTTATGCTGTTCTAACTATATGCAGACAGACAAACATACAACAAACGCACAAACACCTACCTACAAATTTAGAGACCAATTTGTAGAAAAAAGACCAGAAACCAGAAGACTCAAATTGTGTATTTCCGGTTCCAAATCTCATAAAAAAATCAATGAGATAAATATGTACCTGCATGATAAATCATTCACAGTTTAAAATTTTTTTACTTCCTAGACTTTAGAGTGGGATGAAGCACTGCAACTAGGCGAAATTATCGAAAATGATTTATCACCGGAAATACATTGCAATATAAAAGGTTTGGCGGCAAATCCTTATAATTAAAATAAAGAAAACTATTTTAAAAATTAAATCAATTAATAATATCTGTAATTTTTATATTTAATTGTAGGTTGGGTTTTTTGAAGATTGTGTAGCACAGGTAGGTCAGTCATAATTAACTGTCATTTTGTAATTAGGAGAAAGGAAATTTCCCTTGCTCCCACACTCTCGGGTGTAGGAAGGATATATATATATATATATAGTGGACCCTTTGAGGAAAGGGGGAATCAAATTTTTGTGGCTGATTAAACAGCGCTTATTGAGTTATCTAAGTGTCTGAAGTGTTATACGAAATTGAAGACCCAATCTTCAAGTTAGAGACACTTTAATTATGTAAGTCTGTCACAGTATCATAGTTCCTCCTTAACATGTTATTATTATTATTATTTAGAAAATGAAATTTTTTTATGTAGTATGAATTTATTTTTGAATTATATATATATTTTTTTTATGTTTATTCGTTTGCTTATTTAGTATCCCTCATCAGTTCAGGTAAACACAGACCTAACGAGGTCCCTTTTGAGAAGATCTAATTATAAATTATAGTAATTAATTAATGATTAACATCTAATCCAATTAAATTTAACCCCCAATATAAAACATTACAACATGTTTTGAAGTTAAGTCCTGTTAAAGCCTCGATTAATTTAAAGAAATAATCATTTCAAATTTTAAGTTTAGTATAACATAAACATTCCCCCACTACTAGGGGAATGTTCAAAAAACAGGACTTTGGACGTTTGAAGTTGAGCGGAGTTGCAGACAGTCTTGCCCAAGCTACTATCTAACGTCTGTTATTTTGTCTGTCGGCAGCCCAGCTGGATGCAGTCTGGAAATTTATAATTATCATTGTTTGACTCATTTTGTTCTCTCTGCGTTCTTACCGCCCACCAGAGAATATTTCCATCAGCAGGACGATTACGAGGACGCCCAGTCACTTTATACTCTTCCAGCAACTTAGTCTACAGGCAGATGTAATTTCGCATATGCCGGCCGGCAAAAGCAACAGGTACCCAAAATTGAAATATTTAAATAACTAAGGGCTTTGAATTGGATACGAAAAAAATGTAATGACATCATCTATATAAATTTGTACCGGTAATGTGAAAATTCGTTTCAATCTTTCCTAATTTATGCTCTTCTCATTTATAGTGAAAATTGCAATTTATATCATTCTATATTATTTTTATTATGTGTCAAGTATTGAAATCCAATAAAATGAATTGTTTTCTGTGATTAATTGGTAGTTTTACATTATTTTCTAATACAGTCCATTTTTTTGACCAAGTATTCCTAAGGCTTCACAGCGAATGTTTTTAAACTATTTGCGGGAGCCTTAATAAATACACACAAAACATTTTTTCTAACGAACATTTAATAATTAATTTCCATATACAATTTAGAGACCAGATTGAAACTAAATTCAGTTTTGTATGAAACATTACATAACATAAAACTAGAAAGTAAATAAAATCAATCAAAAAGTGGCGTGAAAAGCTGTTTCTTACTGCAAGTTAATGCAAGCAGTGACGAGTTTTCATAATTTGAAATTAGTATTCACTTGCACCTAACTGGTCAGAAATAGAGGTGGTGAGGAGGAGGAGGATGTTGGATAGCATCCATTGCAGCAAGGAAGTGATTACATTGTAGTCCAGTAAGAATGGGGACAAGGAACATACCAAATCATTTTGTGCGTTTGAAAAGGGGGATATAAAAATTTAAAAACAAGTGGCCAAACGTGTAGTAAACTGGCTTTGCAAAATAATTGAAATGCCAAAGTTATGTTTTAAAAGATAGGAAACATTAAATAAATAGTCTGGTAATAAAAAACAGTTCAAATGGTAAAGCCAGTTGAAAGGATTCCCCAAGCAGATCTTTGCCTGCCTCAGCCCTGGGAAGGAGCACTAGAATTGAGACATACTTGTTTCCTCTCCTTCTTGAGTTCCTCTAGGAGAAACTGTTCGCTCACCCCACAAAATGGATCAGGCCCCAGAAGTGGAGATGCAACAACTTTCCTTGCCAGAGCGTGGGCCACCTCATTCCCTTCAATGCCAACAGGTACTGGCAACCAAAAGAGGGTGACTTTATTCTCTTTGCCCAAGTCATTAAACTTACCTAGGCATTCCAAACCATTTTAGAGCTTATAACATGGGAGCTCTGTTCTAATGACTGCCTGACTACCGGAAAGGAGTACAATCTCCTGGTTTCGGTATCCCCTATCGAGGTTAAATTGAACGCATCTTCCAATTGCGTGTATTTCCGCCTGGAAGATGCTGGGAAACTTACCTATGCTTTCTCAGTGTTTGGTTTTTGGCCCAAAAACTCCCGTCCCAGTTCCCTCAATGGCTTTCGATCCTTCCGTATACCATTTTACGGCATGTTCTCTGACCAACCACAGCGTATCCATCGCTCCATTATTTTTTGGCACCCAGCTTTAGAGAAAAATGTTTTACGAAGCTGTATTTCTTGGACATACCGAGCCTAGGGAGGTTCCAGGTGAGGGATCCTGCAGATAAGGATGACAGCTCCCTAGCACTCAGGCCCCCATCCCTTCCCATACCTTCTCTAAAAATCCTGAGCTAAGGGATCCCTTAGCCGCCTTCTCACCGCAAGAGGTGACAGATTGAGAATAACCTCAATCGCAGCAATGGGACAGGTCCTCATAGCTCCCAAAGTAATAGATACAATTATATTTATTTAAAGAACAAAATATAATAAATATTAAATCATAATAAAGTGTGATAATTAAAATCACCTACTGTTGAATGTTTATTGGAATGTGATGGGAACTTGATGTGGCAACTTGATGGTTAACAATGTAATTTGCCGATCAATATTTGCTTGATTACATTTAAATAATTTATTTGTTCATCAGTTAATCAACTTCATTGCTCATAATTAATTAACCATTCTAGAAGTAGATGACAAATTTATTTAATATTAATTCTAACTAGAAGCGCTTCCGAGAGAAATGTTTGTTTTATAGTTGTTTGGATCCATTACTTTATTTTATTAATTATAATTTATTTTACTCTAACAAGTTTTTAGTTTACAATTTATTTATGATTTAATTAGAATAAAGTGTTTTATTTCTTTTTAATCTATTTATTATTGAGAGGAATCTATGTAAAATGAGACACTACCTCATGATTCCACAGAACCCAGAACATCCATTCAAATCTGCCCTGCAGGAAGATCTTGGAACAAATCTAACAAATAGTTCTTTTTTTTTATCTTTAAGATTGTATCCATAATAGCGTGGTACTTTTCATTAATTATTGAGACCGGTCTCCACTATCAGAGACTGTTTCAAGTTCGCGTAGAGACTTTGATAGCCGCTTATAAAATTTCTGTCACATACTATATTCGTTGACTTTTATGGAAGAAGTTTAATTATGTGAAGGTATTTAAAATTGTGGCAGAAATTATAAGTAAAATTGACGTGTTTTTTTTTAAATTTTGTTGTTGATGGAAATTTACAACTGTGTACTTACACAATAAGTAAATTAGTTAGCGACTCTCTAGGAGATACATGGCGTGAGAGACGTAGGAGGGAGATATCTCCGAGAGCACTTTAACTTTTATTTTAAGAGATGGTCGCCAGGCCAACGGCGTTTCAACCGTCTGGTGGGAGGGTCTGGAATATTAGGTGCCGACAGTCTTTAAACGAGAGGATTAGGATCGCCAGTAATGGAATCATGGAACTCTTTGGTAACGACATTTGACTAATTTGGGTTACGAAAGGAAGTCCAATATGGTTTCGAGAGAAGTTTCTAACGTCGATTGAGGTCCAGTCTTTTCAGTCTGGTTTGTGGGTTAGAAGTTAAGCTTTTGTTTAAATACAGTCCATGGTATCGTGCTTTGTCCATAGATGGTATTATTGCTCCAGGAGGGAGTATAGGAGGTACGGTGGCGGAACGAAGATTAAAATTAATATTCTGGCTTTTGTTGGGATTCACTTTAATTCGCCATTTCGTCTGAAACAAAAATGTTCGTATATTATAAATAATATCTAAGTTTGTTTTTTTGTTTTTTGTATAGGTGCGGAACAGCTGAGGACCTTTGCACCTACTGCACTTATTCTTCTTCATGTAATTTCATTTTTTTTTTTTTAATGGTAACTAATCTACATTGCACTATTAAACATTTAAAACCTAATACCTGCACTTCATTCATAACAAACTCAATTGCACTGTAAACCTACCTCCAATGCATCAATGCTCAATTGCACCCTAAAACATTCATCCAAATAAATACATTCCCTCCATATAAAAGAAACCTAACCATACAAACTTATCATTCATACCAACTTATATACATTATAGAGTACTGTACTTGATATTCCTCTACTCCAGTTTATCCTACTAATCCTACTATATACAATAAAAATATTTACAAAAATAATCAAATCGTCTATATAAAAAGCAACCTATTATAGTCTTATTTACGTTTTCAAAGTTATCTTTCAGTGCACCCGTCAAAGTGTTAGGCATGCCTAAATTCGCTCTCAATGTATAAACTTTGTACATTCAACTAGAATATGCAGAATTGACATAGGTGAGCTGCAAATCTCGCATACCGGTTGTCTTTCCTCTCTGAACAGATAACCGTGAGTTAACATCGTATGCCCGATTCGCAGCCTTGCCAGCACTCAAGATTCTCGATATGAAATGTAATGACATATCAAAGTCATAACAATGTCAAAGTGGTACCAAAGTCATAGCAATGTCAAATTGGTTCCAGCCAGCTGCTATCTTCACAAAGGATGGCAGGAATAAAGGATAATTTATAACTAGTGGCCTAGCCGGCCGCTGTCTTCAAGACAAGGCCGCGGCCAAACAAACGAAACCCTTTTCAATACAAGGGTCAATACTTTACATCAAAGCAAGCACCGATAAAGCTGGCCACTGACCTAAATCACTGGTCACCGAACTAACCAAGGTCGCACAAGGTCGCACACTAGGAGAGATGTCTTGGTGTGAGTGTTGCTTACACATCTGACAGTGTGTGAGCAACACTAATATAAACTTCGCCCCACTGGAAGAGGGGAGGTACGGATTATTATATACGAGTACATCGTTATACGAGCAGCAGTTCCGCGTCCCTATACAGGTTTTACTTATACTTATTTTCATAATTGTGCATCTTAGTTTATTTATTTTAATCATCTTAAATTAATTGTTATTTTAACTTTAAATTATCTAGGTATTTCATGTTAATAGTTACCATTTCTCACATTTGAATTACTGTAAAAATATAGTCTATTTTTTTATAAATTCAGTGTTAGTAAATCGAGCTCTAACTTCCAAAAATCTCTAAACTAACTTCCGCCCTCTTCGAGACATCTACTACATACCTCAGGAATCACAATAAACGATTCCACTACAGAAGTTAACCACTTTATTGGTGCACATTTAATTTTTCTTAGTTTATTCGAGAGAGGCGTGGCGTCCCGTTCTTTATTCCATGTAGAGAATATATGTATTTTAGACAATTTCTCCAATTCAGAGGCGAGACATATTCTTCTTTATTTATTATCAGCATTGCATTTTTGGCGGCTTTGTCGGCGGCTTCATTACGGCGTTCCAGCATTCCAGCATGTCCTGGGATCCATAGGAAGATCATATTTTTATGGTTGTGTTTGCAAAGATAGATATTTGTCAGTATAAACTGTATTAAAGTATTTTTACAATCAAACTCTGACTTGCCTCAAGTGCACTTTTCGAATCTGTACAGATAATGAACTTATGTACTGGGCTGTTTAATATGTAATAAGAATATAACAAAATGTCTTTTAAAAATAGGTTGGAGGGCGCAAGTGATAGGCATTTTTTAGAAACCTGGGAGCCCCTATAGAAATGGAAGTGTTACACTGATATCTAACTTTAGTGACAGAAAATCTAGTGGGAAACAATTACCCGACTATCACCTTATACAGCCCTAAACCTAAATACAAAGATGGTGGAGTTATATTAAACCAATCAGTAAATAGTTGAAGTGACTTATACTGAAGTCCAGAAGAGAATGGACCAATATCAAACAATCCTGTCTAACACTTGAAATGTATAATCAAAGAACTCTCTCTAAGAACACACTAAAAATCAATTTTTTTCTGATAATATTTCAAATAAAGGTAGATACTTTTATATATTAGTCATTTTAGAGGAAATTCCAACAAAATAAGTGTTCAACAGTCGCACTTCCGGCAAATCAAATTTGGAATTCTGGCAATACATTTAATATATATTCTTATTATTATACACTTGATAGCATCATACACTTTACTGATGTGGTATTTTAATTGTTCTTCAGCTAATTTCCCAGTCAAACATGTTTTCTTTAACTGTATCCGCCTAGTCAAGCTCCGGCCTTTCTCAATTTCTTCCTCGTCTAGGCGTCCATTTATTTATCTTTTTTTCATCTACTATCTTCAATACTTCTGCCATTGCCAAACCACTGTAGTGGTCCTCCCTCTTATTGTCTCCAATACAAATCCTGTTTAACGGCAACAATTTTCCCTAATAACATTATTTCTGATCTTTTCTAAATGAGACTGCCAAAACCAAGACAATTTATTATTCTTAATGTAATTCTGGAGAGAGGGATCTAAAGCAGAGAGAGAGAGAGACACTCACTATTGGCCGGACTTAGGCCAGACTAAAGTGGGAGACTCTATATATATACAGCTGCGCTAGCCCTACAAGGGGGAGTCTTTAGAACAGTTTATATAGCAGTTACAACGCGTCAGCAACCAACTACTACCTTTCTCTTTACTCAGTTTAAATCTCTAATATCTATTTACGTGTAAAGTCCTGGCAGATTTTTTTCTCTATAGTATACAGTGGTCAGCATTCATTCTAGCTAATTTCTCAAAAACCCTTCCTCACTAATTTCTTTCCTTCTAAAACCTATTCAATTGAACAACAATTTATTATAGTATAATATGCATCTTAACATGAAAATTTAGAATGAGAAGTTAATTGAATAAAATTGCCATTATTAAACTTGTAGATAAATAGACAAAATATTAAATTTCAGTTAAACTATACGAAGATAGAATAAAAAAAAGAAAAAATTAGAAAGTAAATGACAACAGAACCATTTAAATGTCACTTAGTATGGCAAAAGTGTTAAATAAAACTGAAACTCGTACCAAACTCGTTGCTAAGTACTTTTTGATACAAATATGTGAGCGGAAAAAAAAAGATGTCGCCGATCTTTGAGCAGAATTATAAACAGCATCAACTGAACTGGTTTTGATGGTTAAAAACAAAATGATTTTATTTTTATTTTCGGTTTCTAGTTATGGTTTCTAAATTGACAAGAATGGAAAAGTAAATAACATAGAAACAAATTAGTTACTAATGATAGAAAATAAATGCACATATTAAAATATAGTTATTAGTATATACATCCAATTTATTTCCAAATAATAAAGTGAAAATTAGGAAATTACCACATCATAAGAACAAATTAAAAAAGTAAAAATAATTATTTCTAATATTTGGAATGTAAAGAAAAGAAGAAAAAAAAAACAAAAAGTAAAACAAACTACTACAATCTTAAAGTATTTCCCGAACTTTACGGAATCATTTTATAAAGCAAATACATTATTCTTCTAACAAAAGACTATGTAACCTCATAGATTTTATAATACAGTTTTATACATAGTATAACTGAACTTGGTTATTACATATATGTAAATATATTTTCCAAAGAATTATCTAAATTGAATGAAAGGTTGTTTGTTCTATAAATAACATAAATGTGGACACTTGAAAAAGTATATGTTTGAGAGATTCTTCTCATTTCTTTTACATAGTTTACAAATTTCTAATAGTTCTATATTACAATTAGATATATATAATTAATAATTAATATATATTATATTAATTATTAATATATATTTTAATATAGTTATATATTATAATTAATATTTCTAAGATACAAAACTAAATTTTTTATCAGAACTAATATTAAACTGACCGAACATTCTGACATTTTCAATAGAAATATTATAAAATAAATAAGAGTTGGAATACGTTTTTATATAAAATTTCTTTATATATTGTGCTGTAGGATGAAATAGCGCACTCTCTCTCAATCTCCTATTAATTCAATACTGTCTGAAATTCCTCAATATTTTTTACACTTTAACTTTTTAATTAGCTCCACTTCCGGTGTGTGCCACAACCAATCATAATCTAGTCCCAATTGTATTGTAACAATGTCCGTACTATCAGTAACCATCTATGATCAATAGTTTACCATAGTCAATACTGGGCATTCTGTTATTGGCCATATTTAGCACTTTCATCAACCAGTTTAATGCTCTTTTTTTAAGATAAAATGTTTTTAATCTAACCTGACCCAGTTTCCAAATTGACCATGTAACCGGCACCAGTACAAGAAGCCCAATAAAATAGAGATTTAAAAAGTTATACTTGCACTGTTTCTATTGAGGTGCCATGAGTACGAAAAAGAAAATGTTTTCAGTGAATTGTCTGTATGTATGTGTGTGTGTTGAGGGAGAGTCTACACTAGCCAAACTACTAGATCACCACTATTAGTACAAGCATACCAGTGTGATGTAATAGCGATAGCAAGAAAAAAAAGAGATAATTTTTAAATAAATTTAAAATTTACAACTAGTGGTTGAAAATTGAAAAAGGGTCCAGCCACCCGCTACCTACAGGTAATGAACCGCGACAAACCCTTTTTGTATTTCTTTCAAAAAGGGTCAATATACAGTCAAGAGATAATACCTTAGGGATAATGTGATGTGATAGCGATAGCAAGAAAAAAAGAAGAGATAATTTTTAAATAAATCTAAAAATTACAACTAGTGGTTGAAAATTGGAAAAGGGTCCAGCCAGCCGCTACCTACAGGTAATGAACCGCGACAAACCCTTTTTGTATTTCTTTCAAAAAGGGTCAATATACAGTCAAGAGATAATACCTTAGGGATGATGTGATGTGATAGCGATAGCAAGAAAAAAAGAAGAGATAATTTTTAAATAAATCTAAAAATTACAACTAGTGGTTGAAAATTGGAAAAGGGTCCAGCCAGCCGCTACCTGCAGGTAATGAACCGCGACAAACCCTTTTTGTATTTCTTTCAAAAATGGGTCAATATACAGTCAAGAGATAATACCTTACTGGCCTACCTGACCCACCATCTGTTAACAAAGCGTCGCCACCCTGGCCAAATCAGCCCTTGTTAACTACTGACCTCCCCTAGAGTCAGTATACCACAAAAGATGTCTTAGTGTTACACGTACTTACACATCAGCGTCGATGTGTGAGTGATGCAAATATAACACGTCGCCCCACTGGTGGATGGACGCAGTTCGACTCAGGCATCAAACGTCTACATCAGTTTCCAGATCAGACGCACCATCTCACATCGCGAGCGCATCCCTGTTTAAGGTTTTAACACTTTACTAACTTCTTTAATATTATATTCATTTTATAATTCTTGTAGTTATTTACAATTGTGCATCTTAGTTTTTCTATTTTATATCTCTTTAAATTATTTGTTAAAATATAGGATATTTTTATAAATCAGTAGTACGCATTTCGAATACCAATTCTCTAATCTCTTACCCTCTAATTAACAATCTCTTACTCTTACTCATCACTTCAACTTCCGGTATCAATAAAACGATACCAATACAACCAGTTACTCAACCAATCTTCAATTAAATCATATCAACCATTTAATCTACCCCAACCATTCTATATCACTATTTTTCACTCACTCCTCTGTCCACTATATATATTGTCTTCTCCTAAAAAAAAGCCCTTAAATATAAATTGTATGAAATAGCATTTTTATAATTGTAAGTAAATACCATTTTTATATTAATGCATCATTTTCATCACAAACAACACCAACCCCCCTCCCCTCCCCAACCAGTACACATCTCTTAAAAGATTCTTTTCATCTTTCTAAATAAGAAATTGTAAGTAATTTAATTGTAATTATTTTTTTTTTTTTTTAATTAAATGATTGCTTTAATAATTAAAGACAAAATTCATTTTGCAATAATTACGTTATCACAGAGAAATTGAAATTATGTTTGCTATATTTTTCTTCCCCCTATTTAAGGTTTTATGATCGATCTTAAACGAATTACTTTTTTAAGATTTGATTTCATTTTATTTTCTCTTACTTCTACTAAGAAACTTATAGAAATTGAGTTTTTACCGAAATATAGATTTTTGAGGTCCTCTAAATATGAAAAAATTATTTTATCGAAGTGTGTGTGTGTGTGTGTGTGCGTAAATATGAACAAAAAATCTAAAAAAGATAAATCGCAGGAACTCAAACTTGGTATTTTCTTTTGGTATCACACCGCATCTGACAGGAAGGTTTCGGGCCAAACCCATCAACCAAAAGTGCCAACTTTACTGCTTTTTTCCTCCAGATCTTTTACGTTTTCTGGAAAACGGCTCTAACGAAATTTTTTTACACTTCATATACATCTGCATACATAATGATGTAGTGCGTTTATTTATAATCTTATCTCGGAAACAATGTGTTTTATACTGGGCGTTCTGGGGGAATAGTGAGTGGGAGGTTTAAACTTAAACTGTCGCTAAAAGATTTCGATTGAGGCAGATGATGCTGAGAGTGTTTTAAACTGGATTTTTTTTTTTAACTTTCTCTCACTACTGGAAGAATAATCAAGTAGAATTTTCGAAATTGAGTTCTATTCTCGAAAATACATTATTTGAGACCTCCACAGTACGAAAAAATGTTTTTTTGGGGGGAATAGACTATAAGTGAAAGGTTCTTTTTAAAGGGTATCATCTGACACGAAAGTTTCGGGTTCTTTAAACTTGGACTGTTAACCGCACACACACACGAACCTATCACTTTTATTTGTAAAATTTTTCTGGAAAAAATATTTCTAAAAGGGGGGTAACTACGATGATAAATTTCAAATTTTGTGTTAGTTCAATATTATTGGCCCTCTATTCTGGACTACAATGTAATCAATTTTATTACTGCCTGGGCACCCTTCGCATTATCTCAATGTTTATGTTATGAAACAAACAAATAAATAAAATTGGACAAGGAAAAATGTTGTATTTTATATTCAATTGACGGTTATAAACAGCGGTAAGAGAAAGGATTTCGCACTAGATTTTTTAGTACCTGCATATTTTTCCGGGAGAAATGGAGGAAATTCCAACACACTTTCTAAGCCTAAACGTAAATCTGGTATTACAGGAGCATATATCCTTCTTAAATGCTGAAATGTTTTAATGAAATAGGATCGGAAGGAAAGATATATGGTTGAGAGTTCTCAATCTGGTTCCACTAAAGGGGACACAATTCTGATCTCTGCAGGTGCGCACTGCACTCTGTTCTCCCACTCATAAAAAAAAAAAAATAACTTTAAAACTAAATCATTATTATTTCTATTGGATACTTGACAAAATAATTACTTTAACTTCTTTAAAGTTTTAAGAGATTATTGATCTGTAAGTTCCGCTGACTAACAAGGACTTCCACGCTATATATTTATCGACTTTTCTTTCTGTCATTTGTCTTTCTTTCATGTAGCTTTTTCATAAAGTTGATTATCACAATTGAATATCGTTTTCTAGCAATTCTATGTGTTCAAATCATATCAATATCAATAAATTTTAAAAATAGGTACCTGAATCCACGCCCTGCAATACTTGAAAACACATGATTTTTTTGTTGCATGTAATTTTTGTATGATAGTCTGCTTCGTTTTGTAATCCTCAATTCAAGCGTTCGCCCATCAATAGGATATCTTTAGCACAATACATGTGACCCGATTTTTTGCATTGCGTAGTCGACGATCTCATCTACTTATGAAAATATCTTGAAGGATGAGCGCTCAGAAACCAGCAGATAACCATAAAACAAAGCAGTCTATATCGGCAAAAACCTCTGAAATTCTTAAAATACCACCAAAGTTAAATGTTTTTATTTATTTATTTGAAATTTACAACCCATTGATGACTCTCCTAAACATTATGTATAAACGGCCAGCGCCGTTTCAGATGTTGAGTAGGGTTGTCCGAAAGTGTTAGAGAGATGAGAGCTGTAAATTAATGGGTTGGAATGACCAGAGAGGCGAGAGTGACATTTTTTTATAGCGAGATGTTATTAATTTCTTCATGAATGATGGTATGTTGAGCTTGTTATGAATGTTTTTTTTGGAAACATAGTATAAAGCGTCGGTTATGCGGCGAAGGATTTTGGACTGTAAGGATTTAAGGCGGGTAAATAGTAAGAATACTTGGCTGACCCCCATATTTCTAGTCAGTAAGTCAATATCGGTTTAAGTGTACTATTTTCTATCAAGTAGTCGCGCTAGTGAATAGTAACGTTTCTTTAGTTCTTGTCGTTTGAGTCTTGTGTGCAGATTCCATATAAGTCGTTTGTCAATATAAAGTCCGAAATAACGTACTGTATTGGCGCAAGGAATAGGAGTCTGATTTAGATAAACCGGAGCGCAAATGATACGTCTAAGAGTGAAAGATATATTCTGACATTTCTGTTTATTCTCATTTATTTTACATCTTTCAAATCCTGTTCCAAGAATTTAAATGTTGCTGCAAGTTAAGAGTTGATTGTACTGGGTCTAAATGAGAAGAGAGATTGGGGCTATATCATCTGCGTATGTGAAGTTGCTCAAAATTAATAAATTAATCGTATAATTAATTTGGATGAACTTTTTTGGATGAACCATATTGATGCGTATCTAAGTACGCATCAATATGGTTAATGAAAAAGAAAATCATTTTCCCAATAAAATTTAATTGAATTTATTTAAAATTGTTCCAAAAAACAAAAAGTGACAGACAAATGCAACTACTTCAATCCGCGATAAAAACAAAAATAGAAGAAAATACAAAGCGAAAATAATAAAAATAAAATAAGAGATGAATGTGGTATTTAGAGGCGTTAATTAGAGACCACAATTGCTTTAATTAAGTTCCTGCTATTTAGTGAGGGTGAGAGAGAGAGAGAGAGATAGACAAACTGGTTAAATGCAATTGTTTGAGTAAGTTGTGTTGTGTTGAAATGAAACAGTATTGCCAAAGCAAGCCAGAAATACCACAAACTGTTTGTTTATTAGTTTTCTTCATCTGTTAAGTATCTTTATTTTTTTTTTTATTTTTTTTTTTTACTTGTTTTTGACTTTGCCTTTAAGAAAAAAAATTAATTAATAATAAAACAAATATATCTACATTACTAATTATTCATTATCCTGCACAAATTTTTCATATCTAACAGTTAAGTTGAATTACAATTTGGATAAAAGGTGTGATTAGCTCAATGCGCACTAGGACCAGCAACGCGGAGGTCTCAAGTTCAAGTCCCCCAGCTGCCCTTAAATTTTCAATAAGAATCTTTACAGCTTATTGTCCGTTGACGTATACAGTATTATCTGTAACTTAAGTACACTGCTAGAGCCCAGCAGGCCACTGAGAAAGCTCCGAAGTCAGCGGGGAGCTACTTGAGGCTTTGAGGGAGAGGCTTGGGGCCCTCCACGAAGTTGTATAAAAAATATATGATCTTTAATTTTCCTGATGACCAAAAAAAAAGTATTGGGAAATTGTTTTCAGGAAAATAAAATGAATCAGAGGAAAATGTATGAAAATACCACAGTTAATATTACAACATAAAGTTTTATCAAGTTTCTACCTCAATAAATACATACTTGCCTGTTGAACACAAAGGAGAATATATTGGAAAAACACATATATATAATCTACAGACTGTGGAGGCAGCAGGAAGAAGTATAGTAAATATGGGCCCAGATAGTATAGTTAACACTGTGGCACCATATTAAGTACTAGATTATATTCTATATATTTATAACTTTAATAATACCATATTATTCAGATGTTGACACACACGCAAAAAAAGTACGAAAGAAAGGAAAGTATAAGTTCTTTTTTGCGGCCAAGTTTTTATATAGAACTGAAGGAGGCAGCGTTCCTGCTGGCAATGCCCATAACCTGCAGTAATGTTTGCTATAAAACTTGTCACAAGAAATATACTTCTAAGTTTTTATGTACTTACCATAAATAATAAAAATTTTAATATAAAAAGTAGTTTCTAATAAAAATAAAACATAAAAATAGCATATTGTAAGAAATTATAATTGCTTTTATGCATGTAACCTAAATAATATTTTCAATAGCTTCTGGTTTCTTGGTATAGAAATCTTCATTGATAAAAGCCGCATTCAAGTTTATTGTTTGCTCTCTTTCTTTCCTATGTTTTACCCTTTTTATTTTTCCCTTTATCCCTTAAGAGGAAGTTTTTTTAAATTTAATTTTTAAACTCATCTAAAGACGAAAAAAAAATAATTTGGCAAACGGTCTGTTCATATATATGTCTGCTTATAAACAGGATATCTCAAAAAAAAAAACGAAAAATCACAGAAAGTTCACGTTTGCTACAATCGCTACAAACATATACGAAGGACATTCGTGAAGAGGCTGTAAGACGGGCTACTTCTACTGATCGTTTTCTTCTTTACAGAGTGCTAATAGCAGAATATCCCAATTTTATAACGGAGAGTCTATTTGATATCCTAAAGCTTAAAGATCTCCGCTGGTTTTTCAAAATTAGAGGGGAACTTCTTTTTCTAAATTTTAGGCCTTGGGTGGATAGAGAGGTAATAACTGAAAAATGTTCCCTTTGCTCGTATGATGTTCGCGAGGATTTATATCATTTCCTTGGGGAATGTCCTATCCTCGTGGAGCTTCGGCTACTCCATTTCGGCAAATCCTTTCTCTCCATGCTGGAGTTAATTCAATTTTTAACCGGTCAAACATCCTGTTTACCACTGATTCGTTACTCTCGCCATGCCTGTCAAATCAGACTTGAATGGTTAGCGGATTCGACTTAGTAATATCTATGCTGGTTACCTTGGCTATATTTTTCTTTTTATTATTGTAATATGTAAATTTTTCCAAAGTATTTTATACATTGTATTTTATCTTTATTACGTTTTTTTAGTTTATATTTAGTTTGTTTTTATTATTATTTTGTTTTCATCAAGAGATTTGGTATTCTTTATCGGTATTTATTTTAGCTTTTCTTTGAAAATGCCTACTAATGGTTTTTCTTTTTTTAACGTACTGTATATACTATTTGCCTATTGTATTATATTTATTATTCTCTTACTGTACTACATTATCCATACATACATTACATATATATATTTACTTTTCTTAAGCTCTGTTATACTTATATTACGCACTATATTAACTCGTTAATAATAACTTTAAATTTTACTTGCAGTAAACTCAAGCAGACGGCTTATGCCATGCTTTTAATACTTTGTCATTTCTTTATTTTTTTGTAATTTTTTTCCTAATAAAGTATTATTATTATTATTATTATTATTACATATACGAAGGTTTGCTCAGAAAGTTTTGAGGTATAAAAAAAACATGTTACATAAAGTGAAACATTTATATATTTCTTCGTTCTATTTATTTTTATAGATCTATTATCTCTTATCTAGTTTCATATCAGTCGTTTTCATTTAATCACCGAGTGTATTAATGAAAGAAATGTATTTTAATTTTGAAAATCCAAGAACTGGCTGATCGCATAAGTAGTGAAACTCTTAAGTTTTTTTTGTTATGTAAAGTGAATAGCTGCACTGACTTTTCTAAGAAGTATTTATAAGTGAAAAACAGGGCAATTGGCAAACAAACTATCCCTGAAATATGGGAGCAGAAAGAAAATATCCAATTTCACTCATAAAAATGAGCAGCAGAGTAAAGAAGAAGCTGTTACTTAATGAGCACTACAAAAATTTCCAAGAAAATATCATCGATGAGGGTCAATAAAGTCCTCCTATATCTTATAAAAAAAAAAAATCTGGTGTGAAACACTCACACAACTTTCTCTTACTTCCAGTTCTCAAAATTATAATTGATAAATTTAATGAAATTCGTCGAAAAATGAAAAAACTGTGCAGTAAAAGCGCACTTCCGGTTTAGTAATTCTCTTGAAACTCGGAATTTTGGCCATCTATATATTTCTAATTAATTTTGTTTGGATGATAGAATTGTATAATCAAAACTATGATAGCACTTTAGAGAAAAACATAACCCCACCCCTTAAAAAGTGCCCTTAAATGAATTTTCCCAGAAAAATGTTTTAAATAAAAGTTGTAGATCTTTGTATGTTTAGTTAGTTTAGGAAGTTTCAAGAAAATCGTCGGAGACATTTTTGAGAAAATCGCGAAAAAGTGAAAAAAATCATTTATTAAGGTGGTAAAGTAAACGCACTCCGGTTATCCGATTTTTCAATCTCGGAATTTCAACAACATATTCAATTCTAATTAACATTATTTAGATGATAGAATTGTTTAATAAACTGAAATAGCATTTTAGATGAAAACCTAACCCCACTCATCCACCATAAGTGCCCTTAAATGGATTTTCCCAGAGTGAATGTTGTACCACTTTGTATGTGTAGTTGATATACTAAGTTTGAAGAAAATCGTCGGATCTATTTTTGAGAAAATCGCAAAAAAGTAAAAAAAAAACAAGTAGTAAAGTGATACTTCCGGTTGAGGAATTTTGACAGATGACCCATTGTCGGATCCCATGGTGATACTTAAAATGAACATTAAGTTTTAACTTTCTACGATTTTTCGATTTTGAGCTACGCTGTTCACATACACTCACATACACACACACACGCGCGCGCACGCAGTCCATTTTCTAAAAACCACTTTTTCGGACGCAGGGGACTACAAATCGGATATTTCCGGTGAAAACTCGATATCGAAAATTTGACTAAGTAAAAATAACTAATATAATGTTTACAGTAGACCACCAATACCAAGACATAATAAATATATACATTTATCCAAAATTGAACCTGTCAAGCAGGTTTTTTTCTTCGAAGAAACAGGAGGAAATCCTATCAATTTTCCGAATGGAAACAGAAAATACAATAGAAGAATTTCAAAACAGAATCGACTCATCTTTTGAAACATAATTTTGCAAAAATAAATTGAAAAATGTAGATAATTTTAGAAAACTAATAGAAGGTTAGGATGACTCAGACACGAAATAGACCCATTTGTGAAGCCCGAAGACAAAAAAAAATTATCAGTTATGATACGGATTATATCATATTCAGTTACTGATAAGGAAATGTTTGAGTAGTTAATACAAAACTAACCAGTAGACTCACTTACCAAAAATATGAACCGCTTGAACAAATTCCACTTTGAGGAGTAGTTTCTAGAAAATGGCCAATAAGGGAAGAGCTATGTTTCAGCTTTCACGTCTCATGTCAGGGTGGAGCCCCTCCAAAAACAACAAATTGTCAACAATATGACCACACCAAAAACTCCTGTCGACTAGAGCCTAAATTTGTAAAATGCGCGGGAGATCATAACTTTTTTGTTTGTCCAAACCGTCTGACAGACTTTTCTGTTTAACCTCCAAGTAATAGACCATAAAACCGTAGCAGAAGATCAAAAGAGATCTTGAGCACTTTTCGTTCTGTAAAATCGACATAATAAACTTATGTCATGTTCACACTTCCAAAAAAAAATCTTAAATCACGAAAACAAACAAAAACAAACAAAAAAAATAATGAATAAATGAAATGAAAATTGAATCAAAAAAGATACGAAGATAGATGACTGTATTAAGGGTGTAAAAAAGGTAAAAAGTAAGACGTTGACTATACAAATTGTGTAAAGAGATGTTAAGAGAGGGGAGTTGAGTGTGTGGGACGAACTGGTTGGGTTATATCTCTTTTTCACTGGGTTAACAACTTCACCTATGGGTTCCCATGCGTTATTTCTTCTTCCAAATAACCAGCTGTAACAACACTGTAACTTCATTCTCTATCACAGTTTGGATGTGTGTGTGTGTGTGTGTGTGTTTGTAAGTGCGGGCAATAGGACTATTTATTTTATCTTGGCTTCCCCCCCCCCGTGTTACAATTGGCACTGTCGACTCTAAAACCGCAGCTACATAATTTATATAGGTATATATATGTATGTAGATGTAAACTCATTACAACAACGGGAACCACTGCAATTTTATGAACAAAAATATATATATGTTTATAAGTACTTTTTATTCTTCAATAAACATTGATTTTCATGACATCAATATTATATTAATGTCAAATGAATTAAATTAACTATTTCTTCTATGGGGTTACTATCTATCTATTTGAGGTGAATCAGTAATTCCTAAACAGCTCTTGTCAGCGTTATCATAGAAAAGAGGACGTCTAATATGGTTGGTTAATATTAAAAATCATCACCCTGTCATAAACTAATATGGTCTTCAGCAATTATTTGGCAACTTCATCAATTTCAATTGACTGTTCTCTCTAAAAAATATTTTCTTCGCCTTGATGACGGATAAAATAAGTTGTCAAATGCTTGATTACGAAATAATTTTTTTTTTCTTTATCTGCTTGAATCCCGTTAATTACTGAAGAAGGAAGGTTTTTTCTTGGATGAAAAAAAATCTGTTGCAAAGCACCCACACGACTTTCTCTCACTGGCATTGATACAATTAAATAGCTGTAAAATGACAAATTTTCTATAAGCTTCATCTTTTATTCATTTACACTCTTTTACTTAGGGGACCGCAGAACATGGATCTTAATATTAAATGTTAGCGTAATGGTCAGAAAAAATGTTGATGATTTAAGAAAGAAGTATGCACTAGTTAGCATTGTTACTCTAAATTTATAGTTTTTGTCCGACTTATTTAGAAGAATTATTAATAAAGAGAATATTGAGATAGACTCGTTGAACAATACTTATAAGTTGTTGTGGTTGGTTCCGCAGAGCTGGAGTGTATTAACTAAATTTGCTCTGGGCAAATCTATGTTATCACACTGTTTGACAAAAAGCATACTGATTATAGGCGAACGCCTGAAACCGGTCGCTGACCAGAAAGTGAAGCAGGCTATCACGGAAAATATCTCTAATACTTATAAGCTTGTCTTATTGAAGCCAGTTTAAAGACTTGTTAAAAACTGGTAAAACTCCAAATTGTGCCCGCATTTTCATGAAATCCATAGATGAGGGATGGTTTGGAGCTTGTTGCTTAAAATTGAGGTCATGTTCAGGCGGATCAGGCCTCTATTTTGTGGTAGAGATAGGAAATATGATATTGATGGAAGTGATAACATTTCCATCATATAATAATAATAATAGCACTTTATTATTACAAATAATACATAATAATAAAATATACATGTTATTCTATAGGCATGGATAACAATCCGTCAACCAGAGTCTCAGACAAGATTATAAATAAATTCATAAAACAAATGAATATTAATCATTCTTCTTTTAATTATTTATTTATTTATTTATTTATTTTTTTAAGAGAAAAAGAAAATAAATAACTTCATTAAGATAGTTGATTATTAATAAAATAAAAAATAAATTAAGACACAATTAATTAATAATGCATAATTAACTTCAATAAATGAGACTTCAATAAATTGTAAAACAAATAAATGTATAACTAAACATTAAATTCTTGAATTAACCCATATCGGTACTTCCAAGCATATCGAGCGTAATGAATGTGAGAAGGACGGACAGTCAGTGCCATTCAGAAAGGCTTCAAGTTCAGATCTTGTTAATCTGGAAACTCCCACATAAAGAACCCGAAGTTCAAACATAAAATAAAATACTCGGCCATAAAATGAAATATACCTCAACTGTTCTAGAGTTACAGTAGCTCACCACGTAATTCAAAAAGTCACCGCAGTTCAATTAAGGAGAAGCCAGAAGATTGATCCTTCAATAGGTTACTCACACTGAAGTCATGATCCAATTCCTTGTATAAGAGAAAATTAGTAGAGACTGTAGACCTTCACACACACTCCTCCCGATGAGTTGCTTTTATTCTGTTAACCAAAACAAAAAGCTGGCTTTTCCATTCAGATACAGAATCAATGGAACAATCAAACTGACAAGAATATTCTGAACAAGATCAATCCAGCTCTCCTCAACCAAGATGTTTTCTTTTTAATTATCTCAAATTTTAATTATCACTTGCTGTATTTGTTTTGAAATGGCACTTTGGAAACAAATTTGACATTATAACTATTCTAGAATATTAAAAACTATTAACTATTTTTTGTCATTAAATTATTTGTGCAGTAATGCAAAATTTCAAGAAAATCGTCGGAAGAATTTTTAAGAAAAAAAAGGGAAAATTTGGAAAGAAATCTTTTAGTAAAATCGAACTACAGATTTTGAGCAAATCGTGTCGATTACGATTTCTAAACAAAATCTCCTGTTCAAGCCGCCGCCAACATTTCACGTTTTTTTTTTAAGAAATTACATTTACAAATCCAAAGAGATTATTCTGTTAAAAAACATTTTTATCAAATAAAAATATTTCCCGCCATAACTGTACTTTCAACAAATTCAAAATTCTGAACCAATTTCAAAAATTCGACAAGATCACAATACTTCAATTTACAGGTGTCAGGAAAAGGGAGAAAAAAATCACGTTTAAAATAAATAATGTACTGGGGAGAAAAACACAAATATTTTTTATTAGAAATCAAAACAATTTGACTGTAAATACCTAACTAACTTCAATAAAATTTAATAATACTAATATGTAAATAATATAAAAAAAAATTCCAAAGATAAAGATAGCCATAATACCAGTAATATATGTATATATTATTGTACAATTATTTAATACAATAACAGAAATATGTCTTGTAAAAATGTAGAATAGAATAATGTATTGCCCTAAAGATAGAAAAATAAATAAATAAATATATATATATAAATATATATTTCATATCCAGCAAAAAAAATACGTTCAACCATGCAATTCCCTTATTTCGTTCCCTTACCTGTACGTTTGTACAAAAAAGAATTTGCTCTCATGGGATTGTCCACCTGAGATCCACACATCCGACCGGGATAGAAGGACCAAATATTTCTGCAATAAATTATTCCGGCAACCCTGTCACGTGCTAGCATGCAGACAGGAATGTCTAAAGTCCATTCTATTCTCGTAACAGGGAACACTTCTTTCTCTTTTTTTTGCGGGAGGAGGGAAGGGGTACCGTGACCATCTTTCCCCACTGGGCACACATGCATCTCTACGAAATAATATTTTCTAGGAAATTATAGTTATATTATTAACAAAAAAATATTTTTTTTTCATTAAAACTATTAACTATTAACTATTAACTATTAACTATTAACTATTGACTATTAACTATTAACTATTAACTATTAACTATTAACTATTGACTATTAACTATTAACTATTAACTATTGACTATTAACTATTAACTATTGACTATTAACTATTAACTATTAACTATTGACTATTAACTATTAACTATTAACTATTAACTATTAACTATTAACTATTAACTATTAACTATTAACTATTAACTATTACTATTAACTATTAACTATTAACTATTAACTATTAACTATTAACTATTAACTATTAACTATTAACTATTAACTATTAACTATTTTATGTCATTAAATTATTTGTGCAGCATTCAAAAATTTTATATTTTCATGCTTTTGCACGAAACATAAATAGGAAGGAAAAGCTTTTTTCACAAACTTTGTACAATTCAAAATATGAAGAAATGACCCAATTAAAATTATTTTCTATTTTTATCTTTTGAAATTTATAAAACATTTCTCTAATGATGGAAAAAAAAATCACCTATGGACCACTTCCACAACCTTCCCTTACTGCATTTAACTAAACAACAATCAATCAATATATTTGACAAATTCTCTGAAATTTCGGAATTTTTACTCAACATTTAATAGCCCTTAACACATAAATAAAACATAACGGAGAAGATAGCTGTTAATTCTCAGAAAATAGCTGGCACATGAATGTGGATTAATTTAAACAATAACCAACCAGGATCAAGCAGCCGGAAAAAAGTCTATTGTGTTGGACTTGCAAAGAGAGCCCAAACATTGTCCCGGATGCCATTACGCGCTTCAGTTTTTGATCAGGTGTCAGCAAACGTGGCACCCGCCTTGCTGACAATTTTCTCATCCCTAAGATTTCAGTTAAGATGTGATGCGCCCTTTCTTTCGATATGCCAGCAATCTCAGCCACCTCTGGTCAACATCAGAGGTATTTTCCATGATAGCCTGCTTCTTTTTGTGGTCATCGACAGGTTTCGGGCGTTCGCTCATCATTAGAATGTTTTAGTCAAACAGTGTAATAACATAGACTCACACAGAGCAAATACAGTTGATACACTGTATTTTAAAAGTCTTTGTTATGACGGAACTAGGTAAAGTGGGGTGTTACTACCTGAATGGGAAAAACACATGTTTCGGTCCTTTAAAGTCGTTGTTCCCTTTTATAATGGAAACATCAATGAGTGGAGATGTATAACTTAAACTATGTTTTTTGAAGGAGATTTTACATTGATAATTATTTACCCATACCATCTTATTATTTCTATTTATTAATTTATATCAGAGCGAAATAACACGAAAGTGTCAGCCGTGGGCCACTGTACAATTAGTTACTGATAAGAAATGATAGAATCCGAGCTGAATGATCGTAAGATAGTATAGATACATAACTAAGTTGAGCAAGTAAGCTATATAAGGAAGTTAATTTTATAACTATGCATTCCATCACACATTTCACCTTTTCCCACACAACTTTTCCCACGGCTGACACTTTCATATTATTTCGAAACCGGTCGATGACCACACAAAAAAAGCAGGCTATCACGGAAAATATCTCTGATGCTTTCCAGTTCTGCGGAACCAACCACAACAACCTCTGGTCAATTTTAACCGCCGACCATTCATGATGCTTTCATCTGTTCTTCTTAGATAATTTCTTCGGTTGCAGCCGATTTTAGTCTTCCAGAACGCTCAGCATCTTAATTGCTCGTGCGGACCACGTTGAAAGTCCGCTACCCACGTTTTGTCAGCTGTAAAATCAATGGATTTATGTCTGTAGGTATATTTATTCCTGTACAAAATAACCAGCTTTCAATAATCTGCCCTATACAATAGTCCAAAAAATAGCATACAAAACTCCGAATGGGAAAGATTCCTTAATAACATTACCCATCCTTTTATTCTATGGGGGGGGGGGAGATTTCATATTACATCATTTGGGCCTGAGGTTTCTTTCTGCTGCAATACTTCTGTAAGATCCTGAGGTTTTTCTGTGCGCCATGTCCAGCTATTATTGAGAATGAATAATATCGTCGGCCAATAAGAGCATTATCCCACATACAAACAATAAACACATAAACAAATATTGCACAAAGGTTGAAAGCGATGTAAATAATATAGAGAGAAAAAGCATTGGAATGTAAATATTATCGAGATATTTTGAACAAAAGTTAGCTTGTACTTTGAATACAAAAGAATAGAAATGTGCATGTGTTGTATGAGCGGGGACGTAGCATCAAATATATATATATCCTGAGGTTTATATATATATATAATATATATATATAGTAATATATATAAATAAACCTCAGGATTTAGACAAGATATTTCTCATGGGATGTAGACAACTGGTGGCTTCTCTTTACACAGTTTTATATCTCGGTCAACATATAACCAACAGCATTCTTCTCTTCTCTTTTGGCTTAAGCTTTGATGTATTGTATGTACTTGAAGGCTTTGCTATTCCAAACCATATTGTACATAGAACATCTTTTCGCAAGCATATTAACTATAGAAGTATAAAAAAAAAAAAATTACGTGTGAAACAGTTACAAGACCCGCAGTTACACGGATTTTAGTGACAAATTTCCTTCATACTTACTAGTTTATACTAAATACTTTGTCTTCAATTTTATATCAATTAGAGAATCTATACTTAATATAATGACTTTTTTTACTCACTCAAAACTTCTTTAATGAACTCGGAAAAACGTTTTCAAACAAAAGTGATAGGTCTGTAGTTAGTATACCAAATTTAAAGAAATCTGTCTGAGTTTTTATGGTGAAAAATAAAGAAAAATGGAAAAGAAAAAAAACTGTTCAGTAAAAACGCACTTCTGGTGAACCGACTTTCTTCAAACTCAGAATTTTGGCAGCGTATTTAATTCTAGTTAATGCTATTTAGGGTATAGAAAATAGTACGTATTGTGGTAGTTGGTTCTGCAGAGCTGGAAAGCATCAGAGACATTTTCCGTGGTAGCCTGGCTTCATTTTGTGGTCCTCGACCGGTTTCTGTACGTTATTGTAATTGTACGTATATTAAACTGAACCAGCATTTTATAATAAAAACATAACCCCACCTTTTCCCCAAAAGAATTTTCCCAGTGAAATATTTAAAATAGAAATTGTAGCTTTTAGTATGTGTAATTGATATTCCAAGTTTAAAGAAAATTGTTGAAACCAGTTTTGAGGAAAATTACAAAAAAGTAAAAAAAAAAAAAAATTATTTCGTAAAGTGGTATTTCCGGTTGAGGAATTTCGACAAACAACTTACTGTTGGATCCGATGGTGATATCTAAACGGAATATAAAGTTTGAAATTTCTACGTTTTTCGATTTTTTTTTTTAAGCTATGCTGTTCAAATACATACAGACACAGACTTATTTTCTAAAAAACCCTTTTTCGAATTCAGAGAACCTCAAAACGTTTATTTCTGGTGAAAACTCGATATTGAAAATTTGATACGATTACAATACTTCCATTCACTAGGGGTTCGAGAAAGTAAAAAGTAATCGATTTGTTAATGAACACATTGATACTTTAAAGTTTGAAGATACTATAAAATAAGGTGATTTTTTTGTTATTTTAGTAATTAATTTTTATATTCTAATTTCACAGGATCAGTTGGTTAAATAGAATTCATTTATACGTTTTTAAATTGTCACATTATTTTAGGAAAATATCTCTCTTTATTATTTCTAGTCATAATAAACGAGTTTTCAGACAAAATAATAAAGGATCACAATTTCATATAGCTCGTTGATTAAAGGACATAAATAATTTTAACATTGTCTCTTGACTAAAATTAAATAATATTTACAGTTATTTCAACAAATATAGAAACCCCAGCTTAAAGAAAACATTACATAATACATTACACAACTGATGAGAATGGAAATGACATTTCACTGTTTTTTGTTTTACAATTTCTCCTTTTAATAAAATAATATGAAATAAATGAAATACTGAAAATATTTTAATGAATTTATGAAAAACATTTCATTTCTCTATTCAACTGAATTTAGATTTTGCCAACTCTATGCCATCATTTTAGAAACTGATTTAATTGCAAACCCATCTTATACTTTTAACCGAAAGACATAAAGTTTCATATATAGAAAAGAATTGTATACAAAGCTATTTGAACAAAAGTTTTATATAGGTCATAAATCATGGAAATGTATTAAAGTACAAAAAAAAAAATCTGGTGTGAAACACTCGCACAACTTTCTTTTATTCCGAAAAATAGTAAACTTTCTTCATACTTACAATACTTACTAGAGTTTAAAAACCGTCGTCATTTTTATGGAGAAAACCATAAAAGACTGAAAAACCCATTCAGTGAAGTCCGCACCGCCGCTCAACTGATTTTCTTCAAACTGGGAATTTTGGCAACTTATATAATTCTAATTAATATTATTTTTTTGACAAAATTATATCACAATATTGATCTGAAATAGCATATTAGAGGAATAATGACCCCACCCTCAACAGTTCCACGCCCTCAGAAGTCTTTAGACCTTTTAAAGTTTAAAGAAAATCTTTGGAGCTGTTTTCGAGAAAATAGTAGAAAATTGAAAACAATTTCCAGTAAAAACGCAGTTTCGGTCATCCGCTTTTCTTCAAACGCGGGATTTCATCAACATATTTTATTCTAATTAATATTATTTAGATGATAGAATTGGGTAATATACTGAAATAGCACTTTAGATGAAACCATAACCTCAACACTCCTCAAAAAAGTGCTCTTAAATTCCAAATTTAAAGAAAATCGTTTGAGCCGTTTGCGAGGAAATTCTGGAAATTTTCACTTCCAGTTAACAGCTTGTTACCAAAGCTTAACGTCGTTGCAGCTTCCCCTGGAATACTTCAAAAATCAATTCTGGAAAAGAGTTTCAAATACAAGTGCTAGGCCTTTAACTGTAAAGGGAATAAGAGTTCAGCTTTGCACTGATATCGGCGTCCTGGACCCTAACACTGATCCCGTCATCGTCTCAACAGCCCTTCAGATCCACATGAATTCTTTGCAGGAATGGCTGAGGAAATGACAATTAAAATAAATCCCTCCTAAAGCCAGAATATTACTTCTACTCTTCTCCTTGCCACCCTACCACCTAGCCCTCTCTATGGGACAATAATACCATCTGCGGACAACGTACGATACCTTGCACTGTACTTAGACAAATGATTAACCTGAAACCCACATACCATATTGAAAAGACTGGACCTCAATCAACGTTAGGAACATCTCTCGAAGCTACTTGACGGACGTTCCAAACTTTCCATGTACAACAAAAGACTAATGTTACTGCACAATAAAACTTCTCTGGACATGCAGATGTAAGGTTTGGAGTCCAACCAAGCATTCCAATTGCTATCGCAACCAATACTTCCAATTTAAAGTCCTTCATCGAATCACAAAGGTCCCATTTTATGTTTCTAATATTACCTTTTATACCGACTTTAATTTTCTTTTTGTATTCCAATTAGTCAATGCTGTAGACACCAAAATTTCCATGATTCCGCCACTGTGTCCATCCTAATCCCCTCGTTCAGGGAATGTCTGCAACTAATATCCCAGACAACCTCCTGAGATGGCGCGGCTTCGCGACTATCTCAGTGGCCAGTAATAGTTAATATGCTTGAGGGTACCTCCACGGGGAGATATCTCTATCAAGTCAATAACGCCATGTACCTCTTAGAGTCCGGGGTCTTTGCATTATTAGTTAAGTAGAAAGTTGAAATTTCCATTTAAAAAAAAAATCAGCTGTTATGAAAAGTAGTTATTTTTCTGTAACAGTTGAATAATGTGATGATTATTACGCTAAATTTCGTGTCCAAAGTTCTATTTTTTTTCTCACTAGTGAGTTACACAATACTTTCTCTCACCAGAGTGTAAAAGTAACAAGTAGAGTGTATTATTCAACTCTAAATAGCCCGACATCTAGCGGCAATAAGTGAAAACAAGATAAAAAAATATCCCAGTTACAGCGGGATTTGAGGTTATACCGAACGAAACAGATTATAGAAAGCGGGAATATTTGAATTGAATTAAAATAATAAACATTCTCAGTATTTGGACCTTTTTACATTCAATAAGGTTTCAGAAAAAAATCAAATATTTTTGACACGTGAGCGAACTATTTTTTTACATCTCTCGCCCAGTTTGATGCACTCCCTGCGCTCTTGTGGTCAAACTCTGTACTAGAGTGTGTAAAAGTCTTACTTTTTCTCACTTGTTAAATAAATAACTATTTCCAGTTATCCATGATGTCAAAGTGAATAATAATATTTTGTTTATAATTTGATATACATTTTTCTCTAATTTTCACTCTATTATTCACAATATAGTTTTCCATCTGTGATTATTGATAATAATGTTGAAAATTAATAATAATGTTTTAATAGAATATACTATATTAAATTCATCAAATTTAATTAGTTAATTGAACCAAAAGAGATTATGAAAAACAAAAATTAATATTCACTAAAAAACCAGGTAATTATTATTTAAAAAAAAACGTCCAAAAACTCTCGCACAATTAAGTAAAAAAAATGATTTATTAATAAAAATAGTTTAATAAACATTAAGAAAAAATCATTTTTAGGTGGAAAGTTGATGAAAAACAAAAAATGAAAGTCCCCACCCTACCCCAACCCTCCAAAAAAAATCTAAACGAGAGATGAGTGAGTTAGTTAATAGATGAAGCGTCCCCAGTATCCATGGCGAACTGCCTAATCCAGGAACCATCTGGCCGGAGCATACCAAAGTTCTTTCTTAATAATGTACGTTGATAAAAAATATCGATTCATCTCTATCAAAACGTTAAGTTACTCAACAGTGTTTGTTTTAAATATACTTTTTTTTCTCTCTCTCTCTTTTTTTTTTTTTAATTTTATTGATAACTTGAAAGTTTAGCAGGTCCCAATTCTTTTTATTTTAATTTAAATTGTTTTGTTAAACTTTTCTGCTTTCTCAAACAAACTTTCGAAATTCATATTTTGAAGTCCTCTCTGTATGAAACAAATGTTTTTAATTAATGGATTATATAGTTATGTGTGTGTGTGTGTGTGTGTGTGTGTGTGTGTGTGTGTGTTTTGCGATTTCCTCAAAGATGGTAACAAAGATTTTCTTTTAATCACTGCATCCGGCTATTTGGAACCCCAAAGCTAGCGGATTGCTCTATAAGTGTCAATGATATCGGATTACCTATTTTGTATTTGCAATCCTACTTACAGGAATTGTTTACAAGAATGTGAATCTAAAAAAAATGGGACAATATTTAAAGATAGAACTGGATGAAAGGAATAATTGAATCTCTTAGAATTTAAGACTTAAAATAAATATCAAACACACAAAATAATGGCAAATAAGTGATAATTATTTCTACACATCATTATCATCATCAATGACTTTACAGCCCACTAGTGATCCTTGGTCACCTCTTTCAAAAGTTTTTACCAGCTTTCTCTGTTTTGTGCTGCTGTCCTCCAATTCCTGATTCCCAAAATAGAAGCTGCATCTCTTCTTACACCCTCTGACTATCTCAGCTTTGGCCTTCCCACTCGCCTCTTTCCATGTAAACATTTATTTTTGGCTTTCCCAGCGATAGCACCCTCTTCCATTCTTTTGCATTCCCGCCCAGCGTAGCCTGCTTGATCTTATTACTTTCACTACGTCTGGTTCTTGTATAAATTCCCTAGCTCTTGGTTAGACCTCCTTCTCACGAACTGCGCCATATATTTTACGGAGAACTTTTCTTTCGAAGATCAGCAGATCTTCTTCACGCTTTTTGGAGAGAGTCCAGGTCTCCGAGCCATATGTTAAAACGGGCCGTATTAGGGTTTTATGAAGAACGGATTTTTTACTTCTAGAAATAAGGTTGCTCTTTGAGTAGCTTTTATTGGCGAGTAGAATTCTCCTTTTGATTTCTAGGGATGTATTATGAGTGGCACTGACCAGCGAACCTAGATACACAAAGCTCTCTATCTGTTCAAATGTATAGAGCCCCAAGAAATCTCTGAAGAATGGGCGCTCTCTGTGCACATGTATTTGGTCTTGCGCTGGTTTATTCTCAGTCACATTTTTTAGCGGCGGACGTTAATTTAAAAAATGCTTCTTCCAAGGTACTCCGGGACCTTGCAATTACATCTATATCGTCCGCACACGCTAATATCTGAACCAGTCTATTAAATATAGTCGTCTGGATCCCGGTAACTCGCACCACCTTTTCGAGCGCCAAATTGAAGAGCAAACAGGCGAGGGCAACTCCTTATCGTAAGCCGTTCTTTGCTTGAAAGATTTCTGACAAATCCTGTTGAACTCGAATAGTACACCACACATCCGCCATCGTCACCGCAACCATGCTAACTACCTTCTTCGGTATCTTCATTTCCATCATAGCGTTATATAGTTCCCGGCGATTTATGCTGTCATAAGCAGTTTCAAAGTCGACAAACAGATGGTTAGTCTGCACTTTATATTCCCTTGACTTCTCAAGAATCTAGCGTAGAATGAATATTTGGTCCACGATTGGCGCTCCTTCAGAAATCACCCGCACACCTTAAACTATCCGATTACGAAACCTCAACAGAGAGTAACAGCTGGATTTCTACACAAGCTTCTGTAAAACTGGAATTACTTGGAGTACTAAATCAACCAAGTATAGTTGAAATTAATGTCATAATATTTAGATTTAATACAGAGGAAAGTGAAGGCAATTAAAATATAGACGTGTATTTAATAAAGTTGTCATTAATATAGAATGCAGACATTATGGAGACCAGTCATCTTCAGCGCTCGTCAATGCCAGAGTCTAGTTCATTCCAGTGGGGTGGGACAGAAATAGTAGTAGTAAGAGTGGTGGTAGTTAGTAGCAGTAGTAGTAGTAAAATGAATGTTGTGTGTTTGTGTGTGTGTGTGTGTGTGTGTGTGTGTGTTGCGAAGAAAAGGGGGCCGCCACTGATTAAACACTGTTGACAGTTGAAATGCGCACGTAATCAGGCAACATGTCAAGGAGATTGAACAGAATCATTAAAGCGCCACTTTTCACAACAACCTTCGCACATCCTCGCCCTCCCCACACACACACACACTCACACTCACACACAATCGCTAAACCACCTTCCTTTACTTCTTTTCTGCTTTATTTAATGCTATAATTTTTCTTTTCAAGTTTTCTGGCCAAACATTAACCTTATTTTATCTTTCACTTTTTATTTTTCTCACTTTTTCACTTTTATTATTTTTGTTATTTATTTCATAAGTTGTGAAAAAAAGAAAAGTTCTATTTTCTAAATGTAATCCTCTAAATTCTAAAAATTTTACTCCAAATTCTGATGGATTGAAAAATTAATTGTGACAAAAGTCAGTCTCATAATTACAGATATAACTGTATAATTGCAAATTTTTGAAACTTGGTCCTTCTTCAATTGATGATAGTGATCAATCCTTTTCATTCACTAAAAAAAAACTTTTTGAAATTGATAAAGGTAAAATGAATTTTCAGGAACTGGCAGATAAAAATTTAAAAATCGTTTTGAAAAATCAGACTGGTTTTGAAATGTTTTGGACAATTTTAGGGTCATGTCTTTTTGAAATTTAATACTTTAGTATTCATTTGGATTTTTGAGTTGTAAAATTTGTATTTGTTTAGTTCAGAAAATTATTTACATTCCACTTATTAATATTGTTATTTATAAATCGTTACAAGCTTAGCTAGGGGGATTGCGATAGAGGGCACTGCATCTTTATTTAAACGTAATGCAGACCTAATTAAACGTTTGATGAACATTACAAGATTGTCAATTAGATTTCTATTAATTATTGCAGCAAGAGAAACTAAAGTGAGTGTTTCACATCAGATTTTTACTTTCTCTTACTCCTAGTAACAAACAGGCAGTATTGAGTTCGTGTAAGATTTTCGAAATTGAGTTTACACAGGAAATACCATGTTTTGAGGTCCTCTGAATACGAAAAAAATATTTTTAAGCAAATAGCCTCTGTTTGTATCTCAAAAAAATGTAGTTGCAGGAAGTTCAAACTTGGTATCCTGTTTACACACTAACACTACATCAGACAAAAAGATTTCCGGCAAAATCCATCAACCGGAAGTGAGACTTTACTGTTTTCTTCAGTTGTTCACGTTTTTCTCAAAAATAGCTCTGAATATTTTTTTTCCAAACTTTATATACTATCTACACTCACGAAACCTATCACTTTTATTTGAAACCTTTTCCCAGAAAAAAAACAAATTTTTTCTTAAGGATTTCTGAAGGAATGCTAGCGTTTCACTTTCATCTCAACTACCATTTCAGTGCAATATATCTGTCTAATATTAATACCCATTAGAAATATTGTAGAATTTGAAATTAGAAGTAAATCGGTTAACCGGGAAATACAATTTTATAGAATAAGCCTCAGATTTTGGGAATCTGCTTTGAAGATGACGTCACAGATAAAATTCTATAACTTTTATTTAAAAGATTTTTTCCCGGAAAAAACTATGGAGTTCTACGATATTTATAGCGTTAAATTTCAAATATTATTTGAGTGCCTTCAATGCTGTAATATAACTACATTGAAATGGTTAATTGAATTTTTATTCATTTTGTTGTTGTTGCCCAAACATAAATATCTAGTGTTGCGTAGTATTATATGACCTCAGACAAACCTCAATGAGATTTTTTTTCTTTATGTACACAAGGTGTCCCAAGGTATATGGATAACGACTTTTTCTCTGAAACTAAAACAGCTAGAAAAAAACTAAAAAATTACGTGTCCCCGTAGTTTTTTGTTAGAAAACCAAATTTAATTTGCAAATTTGTTTTGGTGTTTCCAGAAGCGAGATACAGGCATCAATTTCATTTTTTCAAATGGGGAGTGTGGTTTTTATTCAAGAAATAGATTCCTCTATTTTTTGTAAGAAAAATTTACTTGAACGGTTTTTTTCTGTGAGTGATATTTTACAAGTTATGAATGAAAACATGATTCTTATAAGAAATTTCAAAATGATATTATAACGGTTTTTTGATTGAATAAGAAGAAAAGTACTATTTTATTATAAATTTTACTCCTCATTAATTACAGATCTTGCTCGAACTGGCCCCCACCATTAGAGATGCATACACATGCTTTTTCCTGCCAATTGTACCTTACGACCAAAGAAATACATCTCTAATGGTGGAGGCCAGTTCGAGCAAGATCTGTAATTAATGAGGAGTAAAATTATAATAAAATAGTACTTTTCTTCTTATTCAATCAAAAAACCGTTATAATATCATTTTGAAATTTCTTATGGGAGTCATGTTTTCATTCATAACTTGTAAAATATCACTCAAAGAAAAAAACCGTTCAAGTAAATTTTTCTTACAAAAAATAGAGGAATCTATTTCTTAAATAAAAACCACACCTCCCCATTTGAAAAAATGAAGTTGGTGCCTGTATCTCGCTTGTCAAAGCACCAAAACAAATTTGCAAATTAGATGGGTGAAATCCTGAATCTTAGTACCTGTGGAATCACACAGGCAATAAGGTGAATCTATAATATGAAATCTATAAAGACAATGCCTGCTTGGACCATGTCCTGTTAATACTTGGGTTAACCGGTAATTGATTTTAGATTTAGTTTCTGTCTAATATGAACGTACGACATAAATTTCTTTGTAAATTTCCCTTTTTGTGAATTTTGCCGCTTCATTTCCCACTCTTCAAAGCTTCTTTTCTCTAGTTCACTTTTGATGTACGACCTTGGAAACTTATTGTAGGACGGTATTAATTGTATATCCTTAGCTCCTTCTTTAGCAAGACGTTCAGCTTCTTCATTTCCTGAAAATCCAGCATGTGATTGTATCCATTCTAATCCAATCCTTATTTCTTTTGCTTCCAGATCATCTATTTTTCTGTGGATACTTTCAATTAGAGGAGAATGAGCTTTATAATTTCTTAAACTGTCCAGTGTAATATGGCTGTTTGTGTAAACCCTTACATTTCTTGAGAAACCTGAACGGTTGTTTTGAATCCATCCTAAACTCTTGCCTCGGCTTGATTATTGGAATACTTATTGTCCAATCGGAATATTTCTTCATGAATTTTATTGTTCTCAAAATAGACTACGAAGGTACAACCCTCGCTACCATCTATTCAAGAACCATCTGTGTAGATATCAAGACTCGCATTGCCATCAGTTTCCACCAAACTTTTAATTGATTTAAATTTTGTTGGGTGCTTCCAGTCGGAATGGGGTGCATCCTGATCAATGTTTTGAAAATCATTCATGTTAGAGATATGCCCTTTCATCACCATATAAAGATCACATATTTCTCTTGCTTTAATTGAGATAAGTGTTGTGCCTGCCACTATACATGAAGACTCATAGGGTATTGTTCTGTACCCTTTAAGCATTCTGATAGCCATATGACGTTGGCACCTTTCAATCTGTATAAATCCTGAATGAGATTAAGTTGTAAACCAGAAGACAAAGCCAATAGACGTGTCTAAACCTAAAATCAATTTATCAGGACAAAAGTTTTAAACGAAAGAAGTGATTGGTTTATGATTGTGATGTTTATTTATTTATTATTTAGTGTAAGCTACAGCAATAGTTAACCTACTGGCTGTATAACCAAACAAAAACAATCAAACCCACATACGAGCTACAACGTTATACTTCGTTGTACAAAAAAAAATATCTCAATACTGCACTATTACAAAACCAAGAGAAAATTCAATAAAAACAAACTATATAAAGGAGCACAAGAGTAAAGGAAAATACGAGAATCTCATTGTTTATTAAGCAAATTAATCATTATCTGTTGTTCACTTTTCATTATATTTATAATAGAACTAAGTTATTGTATTCATAATAACAGAACTAAAGAAACAAAAGAAACAAAACAAAACTAAAAATAATACAAAGTATAGTGTTATACTATATTTATATGAAACAACAAAATAAAATAACCCAATAATTACTTCAGTTATTGAAACACGGCATAACATAATTAATATTTGTATAGTTATCCCTACAGGATTTTAAAAACAATCCAATATTCTTTACTTCCTTATTAATTCGGGAAGAACATTTAATTGGGTCTTTGATATTATTTAATACTTTATCATTTACAGGACACTTTAACATTATATGTTCAATAATCTTCATACTCCCCACACAATATGCACATATTCTTCGGGGAACCTCTTCTCTGATCTTTGAGCTTTCAGATACTCAAACTAAACCATGCTAAAGCGGACGTTTCAGACCTAGTTGAATTTTGAACATAATATTCTAAGTCTCTGCGGGACAAGTTCTCGACTGACCCAATGATTATTCATATTTATGAAACATTGAGCCAATTACGTACAAGATATGAAATAATATATGTATGGGTACCAGGCCACATTGGCGTATCTGGCACGAGCTGACAACGAGAGAGCTGATAACGCCGCAAAACGTGCTGCCTTAGATAACATAGATATGATTAATCCCGTGCGTCCCACAGACCTAAAAACTTTTATGAAAGAAAGTCGAGAACCTCCCGCGGCAGGAATCGTTGTACTTACGAGGCTTAGGGTCGGACATACACGTATAACATATGGACATCGGATGGTGGGTAGAAGAAGACTTAGATGCCCACTTTGCAGAGGAAGACTTACTGTAGCACATGTTCTGGAAGGGTATCAGGCTCTGCGAGCACATAGGCAAAGAGCAGGCCTGCCACATGACTTGCGCATTATTTTGAAAGAGGGTTCTCTACATATTAAAGGGTTATTTGCCTTTTTAAAGTACATAAACTTATACGATAAGATTTAGCATAGATTAGATTAGGTTTAATATAAGTGGGGAGTGGAATATAGAGTATCCTCCCCACAGTATGAATGTATAGTGTGAATGTATTTATCGGCATGAATGTATTTATTAGCGAGAATGTAATTGAGAAAAGTTGGCATGAATGCGTTTAGATTAGAATTTTATCTGGAGTGCAAGGAATTTTTTATAAAGTACTTCACTCCAATTTTAGTTTAATAACAGTTAATTTATGTTTAGCCTAGAGGGACGGAATATTTACATTTAATATCGCATAGGCAATTAACCCTATTATATCGTGTAGCTGTAGTGAACTGAAAGTTAGTCTTTAAAAATATGAGTAACTCATACATGTAACAGACATAGTTGTTTAACACCAGGTAAATGAAAAGCAGAAGTGAAGATTATAAAAAGTAATGGCAAACATCGTACAGCAAGGGGTGGCACGCCTTGTATAATACTGTTATACAGGAATCCACCTCAATCAGCAAGGAAAGAAAAAGGAGGGTGTCATTGTGCGGTTGTCCACCCTCCCCACTCCGTCGACTGGATTCAATGGCTAAAGCGGGGGAGGGGGACGATCGTATATTTGGAAGTTTCGATGGACGTCGTGCAAAGAAAGAAAGGCCCTCTCCTTACTCGAGTGGCTCACAACAATATACGGCGCTAATGATCCGAGTTGTCGATGCGCCAAAAAAAAAAAATATCAAATTTAAGATAAATTTTATTTTCAAACAGCAGTCTTAAAGATTGTGTAGATCTCATTTCAACGAATAGTTCTTGCGTACAATTGTGATATTTTTGAGAAAATCCCCTTCCAAAAAATAGATGTCTATAGAACGTAACTCTGATTAACCAATTTCCTTCAAATTTCGAATTCTATAATTACTTTCAATCCATTTTAACTTGATAGAGCCACACATTGTATCGAAGTGGCATTTCAGTGGACAGCTTAACGTTGAAGCTCCTCAATACTTTTTAAATTTTAATTTTCCTGAATTAATATTTCACTAAATGTGATAGTAGGTATAAGACATTATGTTTTAGCTACTTTGCAACATTCAAAGAAAATTATTAAAACTATTTTGAAAGAAAAAATAAAAATAGGTAACGTTGCACTGCTAACTTTTGACAGGAGTATTAATATTTCTGCCACAGGGCAGTTGGCTCGACTGGTTGACAATATTACCGAGAAGTTCAACGAAAGAAAACATACAAATATGTTGTTACTGGACATAGAGAAGGCCTTTGATACCGTATGGCATGTAGGCCTTCTCTATAAAATAACTTACGGTTGACGGCTTATGTGGTGAGTCTGGTACAGTGTTATCTTGCTGACTGAACCTTCCAGGTCCAAGTAAGTGATATTCTCTTTGATAAAAGGGGTCTAGTGTCAGGAGTTCCCCAGGGTTCTGTCCTTGGGCCGGTACTTTTCAATATTTTCCTTAATGACATACCACTTAAAGACAATGTTTTGTTGTCCCTATTCGCGGACGACACAGCCTTGTATGTGTCTTCTTGGCGAACGGACACAATCACTAACAGACTGACACAGAATCTCCTTAAGCTATTAAAATACTTCCATAAATGGAAAATTAAAATAAATACAGAAAAAACCCAATCAATATTTTTCACAAAAAGACGACCGACTTTACGGAAACAGATAACTATAGCTAACAGACCAATAGAATGGGCCCCCACTGTCAAGTACTTGGGGGCCACATTAGACAAATCATTAACATTTACTCCACACATAAACACAATAGTTTAAAGAAGCAAAGCTCTCATACTCCAACTGTTCCTCTCCTAAATAGACATTCTACACTGAGTGTTGGCAATAAGATACTGTTGTACAAGGTTCTGGTCAGACCTGTGCTGACCTATGCTGCTCCATGTTGGAGTATAATGAGTGATACCAACCTGAAGAAATTGCAAAGGGTGCAAAATAAGTTTTTAAGGTTTGCCATTGATGCTCCCAGATACACCCCAATTAAACTCTGGCACGAAGAAACAAAAATAGAATTTATAAAAGAATTGTTAAAGGAAATATGTACAACTTTCTTTCTTAGTGCAGCTTATAGTGGAAATAAAACAATAAAAAACATACGATGTTACAATACAAATTGTCATTTTAAACATAAGAGAATTAAAAATATAATATGCCCACCACAATCAATAAAGAGACTAACTATAGAGCTGGGTTTTTTCCCTTGTCATTATCCCAGCACCACACTGCGAACTATATACATATTATGTGATAGAGAATTTGGTGAAGTGGTAAAGATGAAAATCTGGTACACTTAACATTGTAAATATGTAAATCTGACAATAAAATATTATTTTATTTAAAAAAAACAACATTAATATCGCATACGATGCGGTTGGGTAACTAAAGAGAACTTTGAATTTCTTCTTTCAAATGATGTTAAAATGAAAGATACTAAATGAAATAAAAGTACATTGAATAAAAATTTAAATTGTAGTATATTACAATTACTAAAATATATAAACCCCAACTTGTTCTTCAAAAAAAAAACTTAACTCCAAAAAAAATAACTTCAAAATTTAAAACTTATAACTGTAAAAGTTAATTTATGGAAGAGCCCATGTAAGCAATAGTATTCAACAGAAATAACTTTTCTTTCAGATTTTCATACGGTAATAAATAAATAAATAAAAATAACTAAAAAGAAAACTAAATACAACTATACAAATAAACAATAAATAATGACAATATGAAGGATAAATATCAGTAACTGAAAATAATAAAAAAAAAAATGGGTTGCTATTGGTTTTCATTGGGATGTCCTATTTAAGAAATTAGAGATTAGGGGGAAGTGAATTGGGAAAGTCAGTGAAGCGATCCCTGGATATTATTGCCTTCTCAGATATCTGTTCAGGCTTTTTTTATCCTCCTCTCTCTCTCTCGCTCTCTCTCTCTTGTTCAAGTTAATTTCAACATTCTACAACAACCGCTTTATTTATTTCTTTTTTTCTTTTTTTTCTAAATTGTTAAATTAAAACTTCAAAAACAAAAAAAATGTCATGTCATTTAATCAAATCTAGTAAACAATTCAGTAAAACTTTCGCCAAATTAGGTTATAAATAAAAAAATTATTGTGTCAGTTTTAACGTTCAAGTCTTTAATTAATGATCAATCAGAATGACTACTATGTATCCTGGTATATATTTGCTGGGCTCCCCCACTGATTGAAACCAACACTTAGGCCAAAAGAATTAATAACAACTCAAAATCTATTTGAGTAAAATCTAAAAAAAATATCGAAAAAAGCAAGCATACTTTTTTTTCTAAGTCCATTTAAGTACATGTAAAGTTACGGTACATTCAAGTTGAGTAAAATGAAAAAAAAAAAAAATCTGGTGTGATTCAATCACACGATTCTCTCTTATTGTAATTAATATAATTAATTTTAAAATTAATAAATTTTTGTTAAATTTTGAATTTGTTTTTTCCAAGTTTAAGTTTACTCTGTACATATATATAGTGGTGGGAAGTGGATATTTGATAGTTAGCAAACATAGCTGGTATTGATAGAAGACAAGTATTTTACTACATCAATTACTACATCACTTGAGATAGGACATGCATGAATTCAACAGAGACTTCCCAACCGAAACATCACAATTTTAAAAGTCTATTTTAGAATATTTTACTAATATATTTCATATTTAGCAATATTAAAATCCACTTTTATAAATAATTTTATCTTATAATATTTGTAAATGATTATGATTTTTTATAACAGGAGAATAGAAAGAATCTTTTGTTCTTTCATGATTCATTCTTTTACCGTCTCCGTGATCTGACTAACTTTGCATGAAGAAAAAAATGTCCACACAACATTATGATTCCGTGCAAAATTTACGCCGCCAAAATAATTTTGTATATATAATACACTAGGTATGAGAGGGAAAGAAATTGGGTTTTTGGATAAATAATTGGAAATAATGCTGCACACTGTATAATAAGAAAGGTAACACAAACTGCCTGGACTTTATACGAATGTAGAAATTGAAGATTTAGAGTGAGTGAAGAGAAAGGTAGTAGATAATTGTTGACATGTTGTGACTGCTGTATAAACTGTACAAAGACTCTCCCCTCTATGGATAACGCAGCTGTATATAAACAGAGTCTCCCACTCTAGTCTGGTCTGAGTAGTGAGTGAGACTCCCAATTTTTATGTGTCTCTCTCTGCTTTAGATCCCTCTCTTCGGATCCTATTACATCATCCTATAAATAACAATTACAATGTTGATAGTAGAATCATTAATCCTTAAGTAAGTATAATAATATTATTAAGTAAACTATTATATTGTAAAGGTTAAACTTTTGAATATATGTATATTGATTTTCAAGCCCGCCCCCCCTAATTCGTTAAAGCTTTCTCATTTAAAAAAATATAATATTTAAGAAAGAAATTCAAATTTCTTAATCTTAATAGTTTTTAATGGTTCAAAACAATTCATTCATTTTTCTTTTGTAATAATAATAAATCAAAAATGTAATGTTTAAATAAAGATGGCACAACATACAGATCAGATAAAGAATGATGTACACGGGTAAGTGGGGAATAAGAAGAAGGGTGGGGGAAGTGAAAGTGAGAAAGAGAGAAGGGAAAAGGAAAAAAAAGTTAAATTGTGGTTGCCTGGCTGTCATGAATTGAAAGGGTCGTCGGAACAACTGTGCTTCCTTCCCACTCTTGCCGTGCTTTCCAGTTCTGTATAAGTGATGCTGGTGCACGATCTGGTGGTGGTGATGGTGGTGGTGGCGGTTGTGAGGACGTGCGTCGAAACCAGATGCAACCTCTGGCCGAGGGCGGAGTGGCGGACAACGACAGTAGGTGGGAGTGGGGCGACCAGCTTGTGGTCGGAACGTGAGGTATTAACCTCCGCAAACCACCAGAGGTAGCGCGGAATTAAACAATATCGCAAACTCATACTCTATTCTCCCAGACCAACCATCCTGGGTTAAATAATAATAATAAAAAAAAAGAATGAAATAATCCCACTATGGAACTGAAAGGAAAACTAACTTTTTACGAAAAAAAAGAAGCCATTTTGTAAGAATCAGGTGTTCTAAAAATACCTATATATATATCTATGGAATTTCCTCTGCCATTGTTTACAATTGTAATTATTCCGCAACAATCTTTCATTCTGAAGTTATTTTGAATAAAAGGATTTCAGTCAATTTTGGAAGGAAAACAGATGTGAAACACTCACACAACTTTCTCTTACACCACTTAATACAATTTAATAAAAATTTTCTTTAAAATTGCAACATTCACAGTATTTAGTTAGGCTGACCATAAAAAAAGGTGGTAGGCATATACTTGTATGGAGCGCCCTCTCTTCAAAACCAAAAACATATTTTACTCCCAAAACCTTTCTAGAATCAATTTTTTCGGAAAAATGATTCAAATAAAAGTGATACATTTTTATTAACGATGCTGTATGCATTTAAGATTTAAAGAAAATTGTTGCTGCATTTTCTGGAAAATTCCAAAAAACTTATTCCGTAAAGTCATACTTCCGGTTAACCGATTTTTTTCCAATTTGGATTTTTAACACGTTGACTGCGGATGACCGCCTTCTTGCCTGGTGCGTGTGTCGACAGCGTGTCGACTTGGTTGTGTTTACTTTAAACTTATCCCTACTCTTCCAGCACAGCTCAAGCTAGTTGTTCTCTCCTGCCCGCACTGTGGAAAGATTAAAAAAGTGTTTTTTTCCTCCAGCCTGGAATTCCAGTGTTTTGTTCATTTTTTTCGTGGTTGTACTTACAACATTATTATACATGTATTATTAGTATATATGCACTTTTTTGTTGTTTTTTTTATTTATTTTGAAATTTACATCGGCATGATTTTGCCATTGGTAAATAGGGGAGAAAAATAGAATAAAAAACAAAACAAAACAAAAAAAATAGAATAAAATATAGAGTGGAGAAGCTACCCAGCGGTAGCACTCCTCGAATTTAGTTTGTACTCGGGTGACTGGATAAGAGGTCGCGAGGCCATCTACGCCTCAAGCGTCTAAGTGGATTATCAGGGTGAGTGAGGGAAGAGAGACGGCGGACGAGGGGATTATGATGTAGGGACAGAGGTTCATGAAATTTCTTATATTTGGATTTGGTGACATCTGCAAGGAAAGGGATATTAAGGTCGTTGTGGATTGTTCTGTTGGATACGTAATAGGGAGCGTTCACTATGGTTCTAAGGATTTTTGATTCTTGGGATTGGATTCGTTGGATGTTAGAGAGTTTGGCTGAACCCCACAGTTCAATTCCGTAGGTCCAAAAGGGTTTCAAAAGTGATGTATATATGAGTCGTTTGTTAGTTAGTGAAAGTCTTGATCTGTTGTCGAGGAGTCTTTTAAGGAGTCTGTAGCGTATAGTTAGTTCTTGTCTCTTCAGTCGTGTATGAGGGTTCCACGTCAATTTTTTGCGGATGTACAGCCCAAGGTAGCGGACGACATCTGCAGTTGGGATTGGAGTTTGGTTATAATATAAAGGAGGAGGAGTTATTCTGCGAAGAGTGAACATGACATGCTGGCACTTGTTTTCGTTCAATTTAATTCGCCATTTTTTGAACCATTTTTCAAGTTCTAGCAGATGATTCTGTAGGTTCCGGTGAGATTTAACGGGATCAGGATTAGGGGAGAGGATTGCAGTATCATCTGCATAGGTGGTGATTACTGTGACTGGATCAGTTGGAATATCGGCAGTGTATACTGTATAAAGAATTGGGCCAAGGATACTGCCCTGAGGCACACCTGCCTGAGCGCAGTGGAATGGAGAAAGGGAAGTTCCGACAGATACCTGGAAGTACCGATCGGATAGATAGGATCTAAATATAAGGTAATACGTAAATGGTAGGATGCCCTTGAGTTTCCAGAGCAGTCCCAGGCGCCAAACTCGATCGAAGGCTTGCTTCACATCAAGAAATACCCCCGAGCAGCATTCGTATATATGCACTAAATTTGAAATCTTATTCTAATGATCTAATAATCTATTCTGAGCTCAAAGTGAGTATTGACAAACTATTACTTTTTACTTATTTTTTATTGAAAATATTTTTTTTTTTTTTTTTTTTTTAATATAAAACTGCATATTGTAATTTTATTGTAGAATAAAAGTGTTATTTTGAAATGTTGGTATTCATTATTAATTATTTTTAAGTTTTTCATCATTCATCACAAATGCTACCATTTTATTTGCTGTCTAAACAAAAAAGAGATGCGACACAGTGTCGACAGCCTGCAACATGAAGAGATCTTCTGCGTTGCGGGTGTCGACACTAGTTAATCGCAGAACGGATGTAAGAATAGGTAAAATACGTCATAATACAATTGAATTAGTGCAAAAGGATACGATTGAACAAATACATCGTTTCAGCATGGAATATCGGTACAGGCCGAATGGGTTCGCAGTGAACGTGTTAATATATATTAATAATATCTAGGTTGTAAAACCATTGTACTAAAGTTGTATTTTAGATGTTCAGGTGTAGATGCTGCAACTTGAAAGATCTACTGTGCCCCTCAGCCCCCGGAGCCTTCTTAGACTACTGCCGGCCTCCGAGCAGTGTTCTCTAGCGACAGACTATATTGCCCATTACCGGACAGTGACCTGTAGAGGCTCCTAGGGAGAGAAAATCTAAGAGCCCAGGACCTCCGCGTTGCTAATCCGGCGCGCTACCACTGAGCTAATCCCTTCCCTTATTATCCAGGGTTATTGACCAGGAAAAACCTACTACATTAATCTTCTTTTATATAATATCTAAGCAAAATACTTTAGCAAAACAATAACCAAGTTTCTTGAACTTAATGAATAATATAATCATTCCAATTTAATAAATGGAATATTTCTTTTGATGATCACCGCAACTAATAGAAAATGCGTGCTCTAGCAGATAAGTCACGGAATACGGCATCAAATGTATCAAGTTTTCTTGAGTGTTCATTATGTTCCACCTCAAATTTTTAGTCAAAAAAAAAAATTACTTTTAACAAAATTTTCTAAGTTTTGTCGTGCGGCACGTAAACAAACTGAATTTTCTCCATTTTGGTTAAGATTGTCATGATTGTATTAGTCCGACATTAATGAGTTTCGTGAGATCATAGTGGATATTTCTTCATGGACCCCACTTTAAGTTGCTTGCTCTGAAGGACGGAGTGGTTGTTAATCAGAAAAAATCCAAGATATCAGAGTGTTTTGTTTGTTTTTTTATGGTTAGTGGAAACAAATTTGCGATAAAAGGCTAGTTTGTCAGGAAAATCTAGACTGAGTTTGTCCTGCGCAAGGATGAATATAATTAATGTTGCTGTAATAGATCTAATCACTCTCTACCCCACTGCATAACTCGCTGCATTTCTCTCTAACCTCAAGTTCGTGGAAGGGGCAAACTGGGTGGTGGAAGGAAAAGTTAGAGATAGTAGGGGCTAGTCCAGCCGCCTAAATAAAAAGGGTGCCTGACTCTCAATCTCTCTGTCTCTCACTCACTCATTAGAGTCACCGTCAACAGCCAACGTTCAACGTATTTCGTTTTCACACTATCACTTTGCCAGTCATTCTGTCATTCTCTTCTCACGCTACCATACTCTTACTCTAAAGACCTCTGAAGTACATATTTATTTGTACTTAATACAAAGAGTGTTTAGTAAGTGTGACTTCACTCAATCTAAGTTTTTCTTTTCTGACCAACCGCCAAAAACATCCATTGAAAAATTTTGTTCAAGTCCGTGTCAAACCTCACTATAATTCTTCACATACTAAAATAAAAAATAAAATGACTATAATTACGCCAAATAGAACACGCGTAATTCAATTACAATCAATCGCTATGCCGTAAGAGATAGTAAGTGGTGAATTAAAGAATTAAACACATATTTTCTGGTACAGTCTGATAATTCAACAGCCCAGTGAATTATTCCACTAAATCCAGTAGAGAAAGTTGTACTTTTAGTTTGTAGCGAGTAAAAAACTTTTTTAATCTTCAAAGATTAAAATTAATCACAATGTTGCCTCCTTTAAATACAACAAATTCTACGTTCTAATGAAAACCATTAAATTACATTAGTTAATAATAATAATAATAATGATGTAGAATAAAAGTTTTTAAATTAAATATTTTATATTTAATCATCATCGTAATAATATTGTCGAACATAATATGAATCTTTCATTAATCTAAATTCAACAAAAAATTTTGAAGGTATCTATTTTTACTTTCCCTTACTCCTCAGTAAAGCCTATCACTATTATTTAAATCATTTTCTTGAATGTTAGGGGGGGTGGGGAGTTCTGGGGGAGCTGCAACGATATGTTCTCTTCTGAAGTGTCATTTCAATGCTGCAAGAGAAAGTATTGCGGCTATACAGAATACATTTCTGACTTTTTTGGAATTTACTCGATAAAGGGTCCTATCAATTAGTCTTTTAAGACTGAATACTTACTGTATAGACACAAGGCTCCCACTTTTATTTGAAAACATTTTTCCAAAATAATTGATTTTTTGAAATTTCAGGGGGAAAGCTTAAATGAGTTAAGCTTAAATTTAAACTATGTTTAAAGCTTTCTAAGAAGTTAAGACAGTGGGACACTTTATTTACACCAGCATTTTTTCATGAGATTTATGTCATGAAACTAAATTTGGAACATTTCATTACAATATTTCTTCGAACAACACTATGACAAGTAAATAATTGGTTTGTCTGAATAGTTTCAAAAGCCGAAGTGATACTAATGATGCTTTTAATTATAACTTGCTGAATATGATACATATATTGTACATCAATACATTATTAAAGTTACTGAGCTAATCAAATTATTATAATATTTATTTACAATTCCGGGAACCTATTTCGGATTATCTAGCCTCCTCAGAAATATGGGCTAGATAAGGCCGTAATGTGAAAGAAACAATCAAATAATATAGATATAATTAAGTTGATTAACTTATTTAAATTTACTGCAGATAGCGAAAATCTAACAGCTCTTATCAGGAAGTTAGAGAAAAACGAAGGATACACTTCTTGACCAGTATACCCACAGAATGTTGTAGTAACTCCTGAGAACCCACCACAACAAGAACTACACATTAAATAATGATGGAGAACACTCGTTTAACTAGTACTGCCCAGCCGCCTTCTACCAATAAGAACTTTAGGTTTAAAGCTGGGCGGTGAATTAATGATGGTTTTTGTTACTATATTCAATTTCACTGACCATGAGGAGAGATCTAACGAACAAAAAAGGGACTACTCTGTTTGGAAGAGCAATAAATCATGGGTAACCATTATGAACTTGGAAGTTATTTAAGATTTGAAAAGTGAAAAAAAAAACTAAAAAGGGAAATAAAAAGAGTTTGTAAAAAGTTTGTCATTGCCGACTGTGAGAATTACAGTAAGAGAAACTCGTATGAGAATTTCTCACAGTTATTTCCTTAAAAAATGTAGAGGTACACCTTTATTTTTAATCGTCGTTAACTAGTTTAAAACTAAAATGAAAACACTTTGCATAAACATGTCTACAAAAATTTGACTTCCAATAATATTTATAAAACATATCCAATTTCTGATATTGTTGTAAATTGGATGTTCAGGTTCGGCCATACAAAAGAACTCTTTTTAAATTTCTACTGACGTTTCGGCAAATTTATCGCCTTCTTCAGGGTCTGTACAAAGGTTTTAATACAAATCAGAAGAAATAGAAAATTTTTTAATATAAACTATATAAATAAACTAAATAAAAAGTATAATATATATAGCACATTTAAATTTATTTTAAACTATTGTTGTAGAACAGATCAATATTAAACTAAATCACAACTATTGAAACTTTGACAATATGAGGCATATATAAGAGTAAAGTATGGAAATAACTTACGAAAAGTACTTACAAAAATTTTCAGTAAGAATTAATTACAAACTCTAGTTTAACCTGTGACATACCATCACCAAGCGTTACGGACATTGGATGGGTCAAGGTTTATAAAGGGCTAGGAGAGCGGATGAAAAAACCGTGTCTTAGTACAATATTAAAAAAAAAATCTGGTGTGAAACACTCACACAACTTTCTCTTACTCCAGTTCTCAAAATGATAATTGACAAATTTTATAGTTTGTGTACCAAATTTAATGAAATTCGTCGAAAACTGAAAAAACTGTTCAGTAAAAGCGCACTTCCGGTTTACTAATTTTCTTGAAACTAGGAATTTCAGCCATTTATTTATTTCTAACTAATTATGTTTGGATGATAGAATTGTGTAATGAACTAGGATAGCACTTTGATGAAAATCTAACCCCACCCCTCCCCTAAAAGTGCTCTTAAAAGAAATTTCCCAGAGAAATGTTTTAGATAAAAGTTGTAGATCTTTGCATGTTTAGTTTATATACGAAGTTTCAAAAAAATCATCAGAGCCATTTTTGAGAAAATTGCGAAAAAGTGAATAAATCATTTAGTAAAGTGGTAAAGTAAACGCACTTCCGGTTATCCGATTTTTTTCAAACTCAGAAGTTCAACAACATATTTAATTCTAATTAACATTATTTAGATGGCAGAATTGTCTAATAAACTGAAATAGCACTTTAGATGAAAACCTAACCCCACCCCTCCACCAAAAGTGCTCTTCAATGCATTTTCCCGGAGAAATGTTTCTAATAAAAGTTGTAACTCTTTGTATGTGTGGTTGTTATTTGAAGTTTAAAGAAAATCGTTGGAGCCATTTTTGAGAAAATCGCAAAAGTAAAAAATCCAACTAGTAAAGTGGTACTTCCGGTTAAGGAATTTTTACAGATAACGTACAATCAGATTCCATGGTGACCTCTAAACGGAATATCAAATTTCAACTTTCTACGATTTTTCGTTTTTGAGCTATGCTGTTAACATACATACATACACACGGACACACGGACAATACACACACAGACCATTTGCTAAAAACCACTTTTTGACTCAGGGGACCTCAAAACGGATATTTCCGGTGAAAACTCGATATCGAAAATTTGACACGATTACAATACTTCCTCTTACTAGGAGTAAGAGAAAGTAATAGACTGTACCAATATAAATACGACAATAAATCTAAAAAACCGACTGACATGACTACAGCACTAACGAAACACTGCATACAATACAAACATGAATTTGACATGGAAAACACTAAAATTCTCTCCATCAACAACAATAATAAAAAAAGAAATATATTGGAAATGATTCATATTAAAAAAGATAAATTATCTATTAATTTTAGAACAGACACCAAAAACCTATCCCTCAGTTATAACAATCTCCTGGAATTTCCAAAACAACAGACTAAGACACGGTTTTCCCATTCGCTCTCCTAGCCCTTTATAAACCTTGACCCATCCAATGTCCGTAACACTTGGTGATGGTATGTCACAGGTTAAACTGTTTGTAATTAATTCTAACTGTACATTTCCTAAGTTATTTCCATACTTTACTCTCATATATGCCTCATATTGTCAAAGTTTCAATAGTTGTGATTTAGTTTAATATTGATCTGTTCTACAACAATAGTTTAAAATAAATTTAAATGTGCTATATATTATTTAGTTTATTTTTTACAAATTTTATTTTGAAAATATTTATTTTAAGTTCATATTTTATGTTGTTTCTATTTTTTCTGATTTGTATTAAAACCTTTGTACAGACCCTGAAGAAGGCAGACTCTAAAAAGAGTTGTTTTGTATGACCGAACCTCAAACATCCAATTTACAACATTGAATACAGCGCTCGTAACGAACACCAAAACATTTCTGATATTGTTTGTAGCAATCCTAGGAAAACGTTGGATATTTTTTACAATTCAAAAATTTTAAAAAAACAAAGCAGGACAATAATTTAACAATGCGTTATTATTAATTTCGGAAAAGATAATTTAAAATGTTGCAATGAGCTTAGAAAAGATTTGATTAAAAATAACCAAACAAAAGTTAAAAGAATTTAAAGTATTTGATTTGTTTTTACCAGAAGTATTTTTTTTTTTTTTTATTTTGCTAATTAAGATGTAGAAGAATTTGTTTACAGAGAAAAAGGAAGAGATTGACAAAGAGGAAAAAAGGAAGCACCTTAACGAAGTCACAAGTTCTTTTAGTAAACAGGACGTCTGTTAACAAGAGTTTAACATTAAAGAGTCCGTCTGCTGTTATCAGCCTACTGGCAAGCAATACTAAATGTTAACTAACTAACTTCATACATTAATGTAAAAAACCTACAAATGATTGTTCAAAAAGTTTTACTTTACTTTTCTAGTCTTATAAAAATTGTGAAGTCTATAAAATTATTAATGAAGTCTAATAAACAAACGTAAAATTCTAATTACTTTAATTACTGCGTTTCTTATCGTCTTTGAGGTCCTCTGAATATGAAAAACTGTTTCTTAGAGATTCATATGTCTTTCTCTCTCAACACCGTCCTCTATGTTTAAGTGTTTGTAAATAAAATACCTCAAATACGAAAACTCGTATGAAACTCAAACCCCACATCCACGCTTAGGTTTCCTTCATGGAAACCGGGAAAAGAAGGTTTCATTCCCTGTTGTTTTTTTTTCTTACTTTTTCTTACTGCTTAAAGAGAAAGTATTGCGATCGTATCAAATTTTTGATAATGAGTTTTCACCGTAGTCTCTCTCTCTCACTCACTAATGCAATCAGGAAATTTTAAATATAACACCTTAATCATAAATGACCGAGTATATAATGACAATAATTGTTATTAATTGTAATTGATATTGTAATCAAAGAGAAAGTGTTGAATTTGTTCATCGTTTTTATTTATTTTTTTTTTTTTTCTTGCTTCTTATTTTACAAAATTAATTGACCAAATCTGTTTACACGATCTGTTTAGGTGCATATATTATATATATATACAAACACAATATTATACAAGAATGTGATTAAATGCTAATTAATTACACCATATTTCACATAAATTTATCCATTTTACAATTTCTATTTGCAAAATTAGTGAAGATAGCCCAATTTAATAAATCAATTATGTACAACAAGATACAATCTAACATTCACAATAAATCATCACCAATCTGATCTAGATACGGTTCAGAGAATTGAAAATTGCTTTTATATTCTTTTCATGAAGGACAATTCTAACTATAAATCTTCTTGTTATAATCAAACTGTTTTTTAATATTCATGTTGACCTACAATAAAATTTTGGCTATCAATACAATGGGTGGGTCAATAATTCAATCTGATCTACGATTATTATTATTGCTTCTCAATAGTGGAAACACTGCAATCGCTGAAGCAGGAAGAGGAGGGTACCTTTGTTACGGAACTAATTAATGTTCTAATTAGGAATCTTTTTTAGATTAGGAATATGATCATTATATTGCACTTCTTATCAATCTCCAACAAAGCTTGAAGTGGGAGTCAAGCTGAGCTTTCTTCGCTCAATTTTTTCTGCCATTTCCATTTCCAGTCTGATAATATCATTCCTTATCCTATCCGATCCTGTCTTCTTTAGACACGTTCTCCAATAATCCATTTCCACCGCTGTTAATCTTACAATGTATTTGTCATCTTTTGTTCTTTCTAAAGGCATTTTTGTTCCACAACAAGGTGAAGTATTCTTACTGCTTTCCTGGCCTGTACACTTCTTGCCAGCAGCGCCTCTTCATTTTTTTCCCCCTTTTCTTTCAAATACGAACTTAAATAAATAAAGAAATCCACTGTTTTACACTTTTTCCCATTCACCTCCAAATTTTCCCCTGCCTTTCCTGATACCATCATTTATTTGTCTTTTCATAATCTATCTCCATTTTCCATATGTGCAGTAGTCTTCTAGTTTCCTCATCATCAATTCCAGGTCTTCCTTATCCTAGACTATCACCATCACTTGGTTATCTGCAAAAAAAAATATTGAAGAAAGGTACTTGCCCTCAATTTGAATCCATGGTTCTTCAGCCATGAAAATCCTTCTTCTTCCAGGTCCTCGCTTGCCATCGAACTTCCTTTGGAGAATTAACTGTAGTAGCTCATATCTTTGACCGTCACGCATGGTATGTCCTTAGTATTCTAATTTTTTAGTTTTAATCGTCATTAGGAGTTTTCTATATTTACACATCCTTGTGAGAAGCTCCTGGTTAATGGGCATGTTCTATCCAGGGGATTCTTAGTACAATACGTTAGTACGGTAGAGATTCAAGATACTTTAGTCTTTTACACGAAGCCTCTGTCAAGTTCCAGTACTCGACTTCGTAGAATAGCACTCTAAGTACAAAACATTTAAGGAGCTTGATTTTGTATCTTCAATATTGACTTTCTACAAAACTGGAATGCGTTATGAAATATTAATATTATACAGGTGATGGATCCGAAGATTGTGTTGAAGTGGCACTTTAGAGGAAAGCGTAACATTGCAACTACTCCAGGACCTCCCGAAATCCATTTTCCTGGTAAAAATCCATCAACCGGAAGTGTAACTTTACTAAGTGGTTGTTTTGAGTTATTCACGATTTTTCCGGAAATCAGCGCCAATGAATTTCTTCAAATATATTTGTGTAGTATCAACCATATAAAGGCCGATCACTTTTTTGAAATAGTTTTCCATTGAAACTGATTTAGGGGAAACTTATATAAGGTTATATGGGTTTAAATTTAAACTACCGCTATAAGTTTTACCTACAAGTTTTACCCACCCATTCATGTGTAAACCCTTATCACCACTTTTTGTGGCAAGCCCAACTAAACGTTTGTAAACTTCGTCAATTAAATTGTATTACTTGGAATGAGAGGAAGTCTGTTAGTGTTGCACACCAGATTTTTTTTTTTTTGACGTCAATTTAACGGCCTGCAGGTGACCAAAGCAAAGTCTTTGATTAAAGGAAAATGAAACTGAAGAAAACTTGTTGGAATTTCACTTAAATAAAAATTAAAAAAACACGCATTCACCAAGTGTCATCGGTCAATTGTTATTATAGTTAAAAATAATTTAAAGATACAAATAAACAACAAGTAATTATAAATAAATAAATAAATAAATGGAGAAGCCAGTTGAGTAGAGTTGGCTACTATTTCAGATATTTTTATGTGCTCGCTTAATGTATTGCTATATTTGCCAGACATTTTACCTACTTTCTGTTCGTATTTTTAACTCTAGATTATTTTTAAACCACAAAGTTTATTTTCACACTGTATACAAGATAATTATGTTTTCATTTAATTTAAAATTAACTTTACAAGTGTTATTTTATTTTTAATTCTATTTAAACACCAAATAGCAAAAATATTACATCTCAAAATAAATACAAGATCGTGAAATGTATTGTAATATATGATAGTAAAGGGTAAACAATCAAATACTAATCTTTTTAAAAGAATTTAGAACAAAGTTCAAACACGTGCCCAGACTACTTACAATCCGCATTATATGGCCATAACTTTATTTTATTTTATTTTTTTCTTGCTTTTAACTTTATCTTTTTATTTCACACTACTTTTATCAATTTATGGATTTTTTCTAATCCTGAACTTTGTTTGTACGTTCTTTTACGTTAGTAAGTGTAAGTATTGCGACCATGATAAATTTTCAAAAAGAAAAATTTATTTAAGAGCAGTTCTGGGAAAGGGATGACATTAAGGTGTCATTCTAATAATTACTATAATTTTGAGTTTGAAAAATCGATTGACCGAAAAAGCGACTTTCCTGAATATTTATTTCTCAAATTTTTGTGATTTTCTGGATGGAGTCATTAATGGAATTCTTCAATCTTCTTTTATTAACTACATATCTCGAATATTATTTTAAAATCCCTCTAAAATGGATGAACTGATACATCACACTTCCTTTCTTCAAATTATTTTTTTCCCCTTGGGAACAAGAGTGGAAATATTAAACTGTTTAAAATATTACCTTAACTTTAATATGTAACAACAGTTCTCCGCCCGGCCACCAGGTTTGCACCAAGTGGACCTTCACTAGGGAGGCACACCCCACTACACTAGGACTCTCCTACTCCACACTACAGAGGGGAGAACTTTCACCGACTAGACCCGCCTACTGGACACCATCCCTACCACCTCAGAATCGTATATAAAGGGCTACCCAGGGCCAGAATAGTCGAGAAGTACTCAGCGATTAGAACCTTTTCTAATAGTTTTGGCGCTAGCTAGGCAGGCCCTTAACTGACTTCTCAGAGCATCTCCGCTAGGCAAGAGAGCCAGGCCGTTTGCTCATCCAGCGATCACCGTTTCAGGACATCTGCGCTAGGCAGGAGAGCCAGGCCGTTTGTTCATACAACGATCACAATGTACAACCATCACCGATATAACATTTGCGCTAGGCAGGAGAGCCAGGCCATTCGTTACCCAACGTATTATTAGTCGTTGTCAAGACTAGATAAGTAGTGTGCGCTAGGCAAGAGGGCCAGGCCACTCTACTCGACGAGCGACGATTGACAATCTGTGTCACTCCCTGAGCGAACAGATTGGTCATAGCAACCATTTACTGTATATATGCTTTTCAGAATATATGTAACATTTTACTAAGTGTGCTTTGACATTTACTGGGTGTATTTTATTTGCAGATCACGAATCCTAGTTCACCACAAAACCCGTGATATTTATTCTGTAGGAACGGATCTTATTATCCTTACTAATAAATCCTAACTGCAAGAAAATCTATTACATATAATAGCACCCCACCAGGGGAGTTGTTATTACAAATACAATTTTCTGTGTAATCAATATTGTGTTTAACTTCATTTTCGTATAAATATTATTTTACTTTCTTTTTTTCTATCTGCGATAACTATTTCAGTCGTTAGATTGTTACAATGTAATTTTTTTTTACATAGTTCAGTGACTCTACACGTTCAGTCTTGTATTACCGGCAGGATTTTTTTGTTGGTTCCGACCAGTTTCGGATTCTCATACATCGGTCAGAGCCAACAAAAAGAAGCATGTTGCGACACATAAAATTTAGATATCCAATAAATAATGTGGAATCATATACCTATTCATAGGTATTAGAATTACATTTATTAATAGTTAATTTAAGTTATTACACTAAACCCGCTTTGTCTATGTGTATTGCATTTTTACTATTTTTTTTTTTTTCTTAATTTAAGGCGCGACAACATCTATGGTTATTTGCACCCGGAGCCTTTTCAATGCACTGCCGGCCTCCAGACAAATCTGAGGGTAACACGACTGGATTCGAATCCGGGATCTCCGCGTTGCTAGTCCTGTGTGCTAAACTCTTAGCTAATCCCTTCCCTTACACTTATTTAAATAATCTTTTTCCCTACGCTGTGGCATTGGCTATTCAGCCATTAAGCGTTGCGCGGCCCAGAATGAAAGAACTAGGGCGATTGATGTTGTTCGTTTAGTCGGATATCCAGGGGGCAAGTGACAACAATCCCGGACGCGAATAACTTCACCCCCCATTTAAATGAAAATAATTTCCGCCGGATATAAATTATTTGCACACGCGTCAGTGGTTGATACTATATGTTGGTTGTAATGTGTACGGGCAGGGATGAACGCGAGCTCCGGTACTACCCTCTAGTGGAATATTAGAAAAAAAAAAAAATTAAATACAAATCTCCATTCCCCTTCTTCCTATCGACCTATCAGCTTTCTTCCGTTACTAGGAAAATTTTTTGAAAAACTCCTACTATTCCGTCTCCAATCTTCAATAAATCCACTTTCCTTCATACCTAACCACCAATTTGGATTCCGTAATTGTCACTCTACCATCCATCAGGCACATAGAGTTGTTTCCGCTACCTCCCTTGAGCGGAAACATTACTGCCCGGCAGTTTTTCTTGACATCTGTCAGGCATTCGATAGGGTGTGGTATCCGGGTTTATTGTGGAAACTCAAGGGCATCCTCCCCTGCTCATACTACCTCATCCTTAAATCGTATCTCTCCGATCGCCATTTCCTGGTTGCCCAAGGCACTTCCTTTTCTCCTATATTTCCCATCCTCGCTGGCGCCCCACAGGGGAGCATACTTGCTCCTCTTTTATTCACAGTATACACGGCTGATCTCCCATTACATCCCAATACTACCACTTTCACCTTCGCCGATGATACGGCTATCCTTTCCTCTAATAGTGATCCCGTCATGGCTACTCGCCATCTTCAAACCCACCTCAATATCCTCGAACCCTGGCTCCCCCAAGTGGAGAATCAAGGTTAATCAACACAAATCCAAACACATAGTCTTCACCTTAAACCGTAAAACCCTTCCCGCCATTCAATTTAACCATAACTTTCTCCCAATTGTAACCCAAATCCGCTATCTCGGACTCCACCTAGACAAACGATTAACATGGAACCCTCATACTCGACTCAAACGAAATGAACTAAATTACCGATATAGAATGCTGAAAAAACTATTAGACAAACGCTCAAAACTTACACTTCACAACAAAAGACAACTGTACAATTCTCTACTAGCTCCTATTTGGACATACAGACTGAATTATATGGGACTGCCAAAAACACAAACCAGTACCGCATTCAATCCCTACAGTCTAAAATCCTACGCACCATCGTCAATGCTCCCTTCTACGTCTCTAACCTCACTATCCACACTGACCTAAAAATTCCCTTCGTCTCCACTTTAGCCAAATCCCGCTTCCTAAAATTCCATTCCAAATTATCTTCTCATTCCAATCTCCTAATCCAAGCCCTCTGTACCTCCACTCTCCCCACAAACCCGCCAAGACGACTAAGGCGTCGATGGCCGCGCGACCATCTAAATACATAACGACGGCTAGTAGGGTATAAATGTTACAACTGGCGCAACCCCTTCGTCCCCCGCCTACAAAATTCGCTGGATAGGAGGGTGTTCTTCAGCCCTTCCTCAGCTCACCGTAGCTAAGGCGATGGGGAGTGTGGTGTAGTGGGTATATAGCTGTCTCAACATTCCCTATATCATCATCTCTCTCACTAACGTTAGTAGCCACCTGTTCATCTATAGCCCACGCTCTCTATAGTTTGTAATTATAATATAATAAAAAATAAATAAATAAATAGATATTATAAATAAAACTTAATAATATTTGTGTAATCAAATACAAAATTTGTCATTTAGCTGTCTTATACTCTAGTCGTTACCCTTTGAGGTCACCAGCACTATTGTATTTGTTTTTTTTTTTTCTTAAACATATATGTCATCTGTTTTATATATATATACGCTTCAACTATTGCACACATTCACGTACCTTAAGTAATAGATTTTTTTTTTAAAAGAAAGGGTTTACTATTTCATTCATGTAGTTCATTTATGTAGTGCAACGATGGCAGATCTTTGGAAGGAAATAACAACCAGTGACAGTTATCAAAAATTTATTTCCACGTTATCCACTATCGATTTAGATAATTTTGAATTGGCACAAAAATATATAGACTTAAAACGAAAATTACTAAGAATGGAAGAATATGCAAAAGAGTTCGTGGAAAGAGCCGCTAATAAACATTTTAAACAATGCGTTTGGTCAAACCCTGACCAGTGGTGTGGACCTGATACATGTGAATGTTTCCGAATATCATTTCTATCCAATAGCATTGAACGTGATTTAAATGATATTCTTGGTGGAGGGGATCTTTCAAGAAGTTCAAAACAGTGCAAAACAGTGTTCAGTTGCATTCAGCATCATGGCAGCGAGTGAAATTGGTTTACATTTAACCACAAGTTTTCCTCTCAACAGACACAACTCTAAGACTCTGATAACTGGACTGTCTCAAGATGGTGTACCTCTGATAGCTTTGAAAACCAGAAAAGTTATTATTTATCTTAAGGTAGATGACTGGTCAACTTTGGAATCTAACAAGCAATATTGTGATGAATTCTTTGATAAGAAAAAACAGGCTTCTCCAGACTCAATCAATCTTAACAGCGCTAATATATTTTTCATTACATCTAGCCACAAGATGATTTCTATCCAGGGAAAAGCAACTTGGGTGGAAGATCTTCTCAGTTTTCAACCTACTACCATCACTCTTCTGAGAAATGAATATTTCAAACTTCAAAGCATCTTTACGGATATTAGTAATGAGTTAAATTATTTGTCAAAACTCTGTAAACCCAATACCATGTTGCCTTATTATTATAAAATTGTGCAAGATCAATAAAAGCCATGTGTTTATTAAGTTTTTTTTTCTTATTAACCCATAATTACATGTCAACGTCTGTTTGAAACATGTTTCAACTGGTTCAGGAAGGAAGGAATGCAGAAGAAACTCAGTTAACAGAAAAAACATCTTTAATTTAGTAAATCACGTACATTTATCCAAGAATGCTTTTTATTAAAGCCCAACCACTTTACATAAAGCTTATTATTTTTACGTTTTAATACTTTTTCTACAAGATATACATCTTTATATTTAGTTTTCTGCAGTTCTTGTGTATAAAATGCTCCCTGAATAGGTTGTCCGGACAAATCTTCCAACAAGTAAGTATATGGAACTGTCTTGCGCACACTTTTAATTTTAAATATTTCAGCACTCCAATTGGGCGTATATCCTCTTGTAAAAACAGTCCTTCTCTTTGAAACACGTACATAATCTCCTTCATTAAAACGCTGTTTATCACTTCTCTTACTTTTAGAAGAATAAACATTAGCTAATAAAGAAGCTTCATTGGTGGCATTTACTTTTGATGGTTTCATACCAATCGTACGGTGTATTTTATTGTTGTAGTCATTTATCAAATCAGTTAAATATTTTGTATAATTATAGTTTCCTCTTAGACTGAACAGTCGATACATCATTGATTTAAATGTTCTATTAAATCGTTCAACAATAGAACTTTTAATCTGACTATAGGTACTGTAATGATTTATATTGTACTTCTTCATTAGCTTCTTGAATTGGGCATTGTAGAATTCCTTACCATTATCTGTTTGAATATTTTTGGGAATTCGTCCACTCAAATTTAGAATGTTTTCCATTGCTCGAGTGACATCTTGAGCACTTTTAGATTTCACAGGTTCTACCCAGGCATACTTGGAGAAACAATCAATCACTGCTAGTATGTATTTATAACCATTATTCTGGCGAGCATAAGGAATCATTTCTATTAAATCTAACTGCCATAAATCGTCAATACCCTTAAGAATTATACGTCTTCTAGGATAATGCACTCTTGCTGATTTATGAAGTTCATTGACGACGACCTCCTTGAAGGACATTTTGTATGAATTGTTTAAGGTAGCCTAACGTTACAACATCAGTATCATTTACAGGGTCTCTCACGTTTGATATTTTTCTCCCTAGAGCATTGTATATATTTGTAATGGAAACACCTTCTTCTGTCCTTGGAATGGTTAAAGCGGTACTTTCCAAAAATCCTCTTGTCACACAATCATGTTTCTCTTCAGGATCTTGCACATTAATAATACGCTTATTACCTACGTTAATATGATTTGTTCTCCAGTTAGCTATATTAGCTAAACTATCAGCATATAATTTATTCACTGCATCATTTCTTTCTTTGGGCAAACTGACGTTAATTACACGTTTATTACTTACATTCACTACATCCTCCTCTTCATCTATTAACTGGTTAAGTTTTCCTATAAACTTGGAATAATCATGGTGACCAAACTTATCAACCGGCATGTTGAAGAGTTACTTAATAAATGACTCCAGCTTCTCGCAACTCTTCAATTATAGACTGAATTTCATTCTCATGACCCGTATGACCGGCAGTGGTTGACGCATATAAAAGCCGAAGTCGGTCTACCAATTCATTTGGGTCATCCCAATATTCATAAATACTTTGACCTTCCCACATGCCTGTGCCACTGGTTTGTTTTGGTCTTAAAGGGTATCTAGATTGTGCTGGAGGCTTAGTTGCTATAAGAGTCCGAGGGCTTTGTGATGTTGATGTTAATAGTGGTGGCGTATACTTTGTCTGAGGTAAACTTTTCTCTTTAGCGGAGGTGATGGGGAATGAAAATAGAGGGGCAATGATATTTTTGTACTTCCATCCTCGACTAGCACTAATACTTTTTTCATCACTAAACTGTTTTTTATGTGCATTACTAGTTTCCAAGATGTTTTTATAGTTTTCCAAATCTTTCTCAGAATAGTTGGTAGGTTGTTTTAAAAATAACAATTGAAATAAACCTGGCGTACCTTCATACCATTTATTATTTATATTAATATCATCACCATCAATAGTTACTACCGCATTTCCTATGACCATTCCACCTTTAGGTACTACCCGAATACCGTACCTGTCATCCATATCTTTAGTATCCGAACTCATTATTTTCAATAGATAGGGTTGAACTAAAGGACCTATCCCTTTTTCCTCTTCTAAACTTTCTTGTAATTTCTCCATACCAAGTTGCTGTATTTGCTCTAAGGGAGTAATCTCCTCTTCAACTTCAAATGTTTCCTCTTCTTGTTTAATAGGGAAAACACTCTTTTTTGGATAAGTGTGTAGCGGGGTTGATGTATGAGGTGTTGCTTCCGTTGTGGTAGACGCTTCTTTTTTAACCACTAATGGTAGCGGTGTAAAGGGTTCTTCTTTGATTTTGGGTAATTCTTTTTGATAAATTAGCTCTTGAAGAGGTTTGGTAATAGGTTTCAAACTCCTTTCTAAATCCTCCTGAGATGATTGGAGACCTCTCTTCAGACTTTTAAATTTTTCGCGAAGCGACTTTGAAGCTTTAATAAGCTCTTTCGTAGCTTTAGTGTCCATGATGGAAATGATAGATTTCTATGTATGTGTCGGCACTATATATAGATAAATGTGTCCAAACCCTTCCGAAATCTGCCACTGTTTAAATCTCTTGTTTTATCTAAAGTTATAAATCCATGAGGCTCCTCCCAACAGATATTACACATCTGTTTAAATTTGTCAAATGAAATATTGGGTGAACTTACATGGTCACTGTATACGTGTCTTAAATTCAAATCATCCTGCTCGAAAAGCATGATAAAGTTGGCGTTATCGCGAATTAGGTGTTTAGGGATCCTAGCATAACTCTGACAAAGATAGAAGCAGTCTATCCATTTATGACGTCCCATACTGAAATATTTACGAATATTTTCCTGCTCATCCATTGAAATATCATCAAAAATTATAATAGAGTCTGGTTCAGCGTCATCAGGGTTGATTACCTGTTGAGTGGCATTTATTGTAAAAAACCCTATTTCTGGTACTAGTTTAAAAATCTTCTCCAAATATATATATTTCTCTTGTTGGAGTGATCTACTACAAATATATAAGTTTGCAAATCTCAATCCATTTGGTTGTAAAAGCAAACAAACCATAAGGTTGGTTTTACCGGATCCTGAAGTCCCACAAATAAGTGCTCGTAAACTATCTGGCAGTAATGATCCATGTCGATTTACTTTCATATGTCCACAGTCCATTGAATTGGTCACTAGATTGCAAATAGGTAATTTTTCACTTTGCTTCTCTAAACGCATTTTTTTTAATTAGGGGAGGAGGATGCTATATAAATACGTCCAGCTCTAAATGATCTATCATAATGAGAAGGAAAACTGTTGGAAGAGGTCTTATAAATTCAGTGATCAACAAACTCCCATTCGAAGTGCATATACCTGGTTACAGATTTTGTGGTCCTGGAACTAAATTACAAGAAAGATTAAAACGTGGAGATAGAGGTATTAATCCCTTGGACGAAGCCTGTCGACTTCATGACATTGCATATTCACGGCATAACGATCTAGAGTCAAGGCATAAGGCTGACCTCATACTCGCTGACAAAGCTTGGCAAAGAACAAAAGCTAGTGACGCATCACTTGGTGAGAAAGCAGCAGCTTGGGCCGTGACGAACGCAATGAAAGCTAAAGTGAAATTAGGTGGGGGGAAGAAAAAGGTAAAAACTATAAGAGATGTTATAAGTGCAGCACGTGTAAATTCACCTTTATCAATCAGTAACGCGTCAAGGAAAGCTTTAAGAAAGGCGAAAAAGTATGTAGGAAAGTCGAAAGTAACAAAAATACCAAGAGTTCTACCAGTACCCAGATCTGGTGGTATTCTACCATTTCTGGTGCCTTTATTCGCTGGGCTTTCTGCGCTTGGAAGTTTAGCTGGTGGGGCGTCAGCTATAGCTAAGGCTGTTAAAGATACACAAGTTGCCAGGAACCGATTAGAAGAAATGAGAAGGCATAATAGAAAAATGGAGGCACAGCAAGTAGGTCAAGGACTTTATCTTAAACCTTACAAAAAAGGATATGGCCTGTTCTTTAAAAGAGATTGACTACTTCCTAATAGAGCACTAACAGATATAGAGTTGATGAAATTTGCTAAAGATATTCCACATTTTAGAGGTATATACATGCGTGATAGGTTGCCAAAGTTTCCTAAAACTGATGAATGTGCAATTGTAAATTTAGATTCTGTACACAACGCAGGAACTCATTGGGTTGCCTATATTAAAAAAAGAAATAGAGTCGATTACTTTGATCCGTTTGGCAATCTCAGACCACCATTGGAATTGTTATGTTACTTAAATGGTTGTGACATAATGTACAATAGAAAGAGATTTCAAGATTGGAATACACCTTACTGTGGACATTTATGTTTACAATTTCTATATAATAATGCATTTTAAAGAATAAAGGATTCAGTCATGTCTTATACGTTCACGTTAACTGGAACATCCAGCGTTCTTAGTGCTGATATTTTTCCCCCAATTAATTTATCGGATGTCGGTGTTGGTGGCTATAGTGTTGGATTACTTAGCTTTCAATCTTACAACTCCATACCCAACGTTACTGAAAATGTAAACAACAAATTTTATTATGGCAATGAAGTGATCAGTTTACCTACAGGTACCTATGAAGTTGATGCCATAGCAAATTATATAAGATCGCATATATCATCTCCAAATTCGATAAAACTGAAGGGCAACTTAAATACATTACAAACAGAATTGATGTGCACCAAGCCTGTATATTTCAACAGAGAGCATTCCATTGGTCCATTATTAGGATTTACTAAACAACAGGTGTTAAAGGAAAAGGTTAAACATAAGTCCAATGATATCGTTAATATTCATAGCGTAAATACAATTGCTGTAAACTGCAATATAGCTTCAGGTTCATACAGAAATGGAAAACCTGGACATACCATATATGAATTTTCCCCGACAGTCCCACCAGGTTATAAATTAGTTCAGGAGCCTACTCCAGTCATTTACTTTCCAATAAACGTTGAGATAATTGACAATATTACGCTGTCTCTTACAGATCAAGATAACAATATAGTAGATTTTCGCAAGGAAGTAATTACTATTCGATTACATTTGAAGAAAAATGGGTATTGACTTTCGAAAGTATAAAAGCAACTACGTTAGAAGTAAACCATATAGTATTGAACGTACATCTCGTAGTGTGTTAACACCTTCAAACGTTAGATTTCTTCAACAGCAGGTAGGGGTTTTAGTTAAGCAGAAATGGAAGAGATTTTAAATGTTAATGCTGGCGTGTCCTTCGAGGAAAGGATAACCGATTTTGAGTACCACACTCACCAACCTTATACGCAATCGCTGAACAATTCTGATGAAATTATCATTGCTGTGCAACAGCAGGACATCTACACCGTTCCTTCCAAGAGTTATCTCTACATTCAAGGGCAACTGGTTAAAGAAGAGGCTACAACTATAGATCCAAGTGAATTGAGATTAGTAAGAAATGGATTTTTGTTTATGTTTGATGAAATCAAATATCAATTGAATGGTGTATTGATTGATCATGTGCGGAATCCTGGAACTGCTTGTACATTAAAAGGTTATGCATCTCTTAGCCCAGACAAGGCGTTAGGGTTAGAAATGAGTGGTTGGATGATGCCTAGTGAATATGTGAAATTAGCAGATGATAAAGGAAATTTTGATGCTTGCATTCCCTTAGATATCGTAATGGGTTTCTTTGAAGATTACAATCAAATAATTTTACAAGGAAGACATGAGTTAATTCTACATCGCAGCAGATCAGATAATGATAGTATTAGGGTTTTTGGGGATCATACCAATGTCAAGGCTTCCATTAAACTAAAATCTATACAATGGAAAATGCCCTATGTTAAAGTTTCCGACGAACAGAAGTTAAAGTTTTTAAATTTCGTCAACAAAGGAAAAACAGTTCACATGGCATTCCGATCATGGGACCTAATAGAATATCCTTCGCTACCTGCTACAAAAAAGCACACTTGGACAGTGAAAACTACAACAAATCTAGAAAAACCTCGATATGTCATAATTGCGTTTCAAACCAACAAAAAGAATAATATACAAACTGATATGTCAGAGTTTAATCATTGTAGTATATCAAATGTTAAATTGCACCTAAATTCAGAGGTTTATCCCTATGATGATCTTAACATTGACTTCTCAAATAATTATTTTTCAATTCTATATCACATGTATCAAAATTTTCAACATAGTTATTATGGAAAGGAAAATGAACCTATTTTAAGCAAAGAACAATTCAGAGATGAGGCTCCTATTATCGTAATTGATTGTTCTCGCCAGTCTGAGGCAATTAGATCATCTTCAGTAGATATTAGAATAGAGTTGGAAACGACAAATGAATTCACTGCTAATACCACAGCCTATGCTTTAATCTTGCATGATGCACTTGTAGAATATAATCCTCTGACAGGTTTGGTGAGAAGAATTTAAAGGAGTGGGGGCGATCTTATAGTAAAGTGTTGTATTGGAGATTCATTTAGTTTATCATCATCATGTGCGCAGTGGTAGACATTCAAGGCTATCAAGACAGTGGTGGCACATTTATTGTTAAGGAGCTAGCAATCGTGGATTTTGTTGGGCAAGAGAAACACTGGATATTCAAGCCGCCAACATATGGTAACCCACACTCGTCACCCAATAGATGGATTTACAAAAACCTCCATAATATCAGATGGGAGGACGGTGATGTGGACTTTTCTGAATTAGATGATATATTAAAAGAGGCTACAGCAAAGTATACCTTCCTATATGCCAAAGGAGATGAAAAATGTAAATTTATTGGTGATATAATTGGAAAAACTGTGTTCAACCTACAATATTTTGGCTGCCCTAAAATAAAAATCTTATCAACGTTTCAACGTATTGACAAGTGCAGCTATCATAGTGGCTCTAAATATAATTGCGCTCTACAGTTCGGAAAAATGTTAGCCAATTGGATGCTTCAAAATTATTCAAAGGTGGACTTTGCAAATGCTAATGTACGGGAGAATACTTTTGATGGATTCATCAGGATAAGAAGTAATTGTGTTCAGTGCGTATATTGTGGACTGATAATGTTAGAAGAAGTAATCAAAGAACATAAATTGCATAATCAGAATTGTATTTGGTTAAAAAAAAATGGAATAAAATAATTTTTTAAATAATTGTTTATTTTTTTACCCATTTTATTTACCTATATTTTTCAAGGAAAAATGATAAAAACAAAAATTACAAAAGAAGTATTTATTAATACAATACGCAGTCATATTATGAGATCACATTGTGATTATTTTTACAAACAATAGTGAAGAAAGATGTATACATCAAAGGATTAATAATGAAGCACAAATAATTATTTTGATTTCTACTTTTCTAAGGGTAAGTTAATATATTAAACATTTTTTTTTACCTTTATTTTCATTTAGTTATTTATTTTTAAAACATTTTAGGAAGGAGATAGTGAATAAAATATAAATATTATAATTTTTTTAAATTTATAATATGCATAAAATTTGAATTACAAATGTTATGTTACCCCAAACACCCAAATTACCTTTCTACTATTACCCAACACAATCAATTTTATATAAATACATTGAACCTTAATAATTAAGTAAAAAAAACATTCCTTACTGTAAAAAGACTGCACTTTTATTTCTAAGTTACAAATACATAAATTCTTCCCAAATATACTTGGTTGTAAAATTTGAATTACAAATGTAGGAAAAAATTTATAAATCATACCTTAACTTTATTTAAATACATTGAAACTTAATAAATTAAGTAAAAATATTCCTTACTGTAAAAAGACTGTACTTTTATTTCTAAGTTACAAATACATAAATTCTTCTCAAATAATATGTAAAGAAAAATTGTCTACAATGTTGTAAACGGTAAAAGACTGCACTTTTGATTTCTAGCTTACATTAAAACATTTAATAAACAATTATTCTTTATACCCAATTGCTTTTGTATTGATTCCATTAGACTGAATTATTCTTTTATCGTCATATGGCGACAGTGATAATTTATTTATTTCAACAGTAGTTAACTGGTGGTGTTTGGATTGAATACAGTTCACTATAGTTCTAATTTGTGAATTTTTATTAAGGCATTCAATATAATCTTTGAATTGAATATGTTTTCTTAGAGCAGATTTTTGAATACCTTTTGCTTTCTTTACTTCCTCCCCTTCAATAAGTATGGCATACATTTTAGATCGAAGACCTACAAATTCTGTTATTATTCTCCCACAAGCTTCATCTTTGAATTTGCCGAGTACTTTTTTGTTTGCTACTGAGTAACAAGGATGAGTGATAGGATAATCGGATGTGTCTAAATATTCCAACATACTTTTTATATCTTGATAAAGGTCATTGGTTTTAATATGGTATATAAAAGAATCTGTATCAGTGTATGCAAGAGTTAAATTATCCAGTCCATATTTTGGTAACATGATATCATAATGATATTCATACATTACATGCTTTGACAAATCTAAAATTGACATTCCAACATAAATTGGTTTATCAAACTTAATTACAGTTTTTCTCATATGTACAGCAGCTAAATTTTCAGAATATATGGTTCGATCAAGAAATGATGGTTTAGCGATAAGTTTTTCAAGTTGTTTATTATCACATACCAATTTAATATTTTTTCTATTTCTTATATTTTCCATTGTTTTACCATATACAGAATTATTATATAGTTTATACAGATCTTTGTCAAATGCGTTAGTAGCTGATGCGCGGAACGTAGAATTGTAATCTATGTAGCTTTTTAACCAGTTAGATTGTCGAAATTTTAAGATCCGGTGTATCTTCTGTAATTGCAGTCCATGTTTCAACGCTTGCTTTAGCGTAACATAATGCACTATGTAATTGTATTTATCATTTAAATTTAGAATTAGTTTTCTTTGCTTGTTTATTTCCAAATTTTCAGGAAGGAAAGGTAAAAAATTGTGCAATTTATGTAATTTCTTTGGGTATGTGACGTCCACTTCTAGAATATATCCATACTCACCATTATCATCAGTACTATCTAAATTGAACTCTTCCGAAGATATCCATGAAAATTCTCCGTAAGGTAAACATTTTGTCATGGAGAAACCATATAAATTGTTACAGTCTTGGTAACTAATAAATGTATTTTCTAAATTTGGATTGTAGTCTGGGAGGTACTGATTGTTTGCTTTGCAATATCTGTGAGAAACTTGTGTCATGCCTCCTCTAATAGCATTTTGGACCATTAAGACCATCTGATAATCTTGGAGTAATTCGAGCTCCACACCCGTGAATTTAAGCATTGCGTCCCAAGATAGGCCAGGAAGGGTATAATAATGGCAAGGATCAAGCTGATGAGTCTTTAAAGTGATGGTACGAAAATGTTCAAAACAATCGGCAAGTAATAGAGTGTCCAATTGCAAGTAATGATCGCTATAATCGCCCAATGTTTTACAGTTAAACATTGTCCATACTCTTTGTGCATGCTGGTAATCTTCGTCTGATATAGATGTTCCGGTAAGTCTGTTGTAAAAATCTTCTTTTAATGGTAAATGTGCAGTTTCTAATTTATCCCAGGATGTGACATAATCATATGGGAACACACCCTTTCTAGTTACAAGTTTAAGTTGATTAGAATTATAAAATTTGTTTACCTCAATCAATTGTGGTAAGTTTTTTACTAAATTATCTAAACTAGTGGGCATAAATCTGAATGTGTCCAAAAATCGAACAGTAAGTTTTTCATTAATTGTTTTAGAAAATGAAATGTATTTTTCTTCAGTATGAGGTATTACATGTATTCTTTTCTTATCGTAACCAAGCTCTTTTACAATATAGTGAGAATCGTAGCCACTTAAATTGTGAATTAGAACGGGTAATACTGTTGGTACCTTGTATCTTAAGTTACAGCTATTATGAGCAGCACCTCTGAATTTCCCGGTAATGTGACAATGATCGCGTACTTTCCTATCATTTTCGCTAAATAATTGATTGCACATATAACAAATTGTTGCAGCTTTGAATTCACATTTCTCATTTTCACTCAAAGGAATCATGGGAGTTTTTAAAGAATAAATTTTTGTTACTTCTTCAGCTATGCTCTTGATAAATTTCATAAATTCTGCTGGTGCATTTTTTCCCCTATATATATAAGGTTTTTTTGGGAGATTATTACAGATTTCTTTCATATCATCCGTGTGTTTGATATAAGCACAAAAACTCATAGCTTCATGTTTCTGAAAAGGAGTAGATACATTTTTCTTGATAGCATCTTCTTTCTTTATAGGATGAAGTATTGATTCAAAATCCGCATAAATAACGAAATTAATACGTATTCCTCGTTCTACATTCTCAAATTTTACATGGGTTTTATCTGTGGGTAATTCTATTTTTGCTGGTTTATTTTTATTACAAAGTTCCATGTGTTTGGCCATTCTTTCTTCTCCTCTATTATGTACATAAACGTGTGTAAAGCAACGCTTGCAAATAATTATACTTCTACGATTACTTGATAATTGATTATGAACAAGACGTTCAAAATTCTGTATGTAAACATAGTGCTGTGTACCTTTATCATTATTAATTAATAACAAGTCTCTATGGTCATTTAGTGGATTTTTATTTACTTTCAAAGGATGTACTTGCTGATTATTATCTATTCCAAAGACATTTATTGAAATATTGTTAAATTTTTCAAATTTTTTTATCTGATGAAGTGGAGTAGGAAAAGAAATGCAAGAAAAATTATACTTATCCAGTAGACTGTTGTATTTACTCACTCTCTGTGCATCTTTTGTGACGAATTTGGCAAGAACAGAATATTGAAAGCATTTATTGTCATAGTTCTTCACATTAATACATGCTTTTCTACTAGCTATTTTAGGTGGTAATGGTATGTAAGTACTTCCTCGAAGAGGATTATGTTTATTTATTTTTGTTCTAATACCGTCTATTGCTAATAATGTCCAACCACTGTTTTTTAATTGACTTTCTTGCAATTCTTTTTCCAATTTCAGAAAAGCTTTATCGAGTATCTCTGAAATATTTGACTCCTGAAAGACTTGTGTATTTTTTGTTTTAACTGCTGCTTCTAGAATCTCTCCTAACTGATTTATTAAAACACAGTCTACAAATAAATTAAATTTAATTGCATTATGCTCTTGAGTTTCTCTTTGTAAGAGATAAATAAGTTTATCTTTTACTGAGGAAAGAAACTGTGGAAGATCAAAGTTATTATCACTGCGAATAAAAAATGACTTTAAGCGATTACCAAATCCTGTTTCATACAGGAGAAGTCCCTCATCATCCTCTAGTTGAGCTAGAAGTTCTCCTACTTTAGGTTCTAGTTTTCTTTTCTTTATAGGAGGTTCACTCATACAGAATTCTTCATGTCTTAATAAATTGTGTAAATTGTAAAAATGGTGTCCACATTTTGAACAGATTCCAGCAAACTGTTCTTTACAAGTAATTTGATGTTGTTTCTTATTCGCTGTTATAGAAAAGCGCTGTCCACAATTTCTACAAGTTAAATTGTCCATATTTTATTAAATTGGTGTCCAATAGAAATGTCGAATCGCCTTAGCGCAACTATTACAACGTACAACAGGTTGGTATTCAAATAAATGTTTTAAACAATTAAAACACTTGTTTTTCTCCCTGTGCAGATCTTTATTTCTTCGTAAAATTACTTTGTGCTCTTTACAGAACACAACGTTCCTTCCCGGTAAAAGATTCTGATCAATTACAAGAAGAGCACACTCCAAACAGAATTGGATTGACTCATCCTCGAATAAATTATCTATGTCATAATTATGGCTTACAGTGGAATAAGTTGTTGTTATATATGATGATCGAATACAAATGTACCTAGTGTACGGTACTTCATCAAGTTGACTACTGAGATTACTGTTAAGTACAGGCATGTTAATAAACTATTATTTAGCAATTATTTTTTAAAGTGCAGTCTAAAAAATTTAAATAAATTCTATCTTGAAAGATTTATCCGGGTTTAACCCTTTGTTAAGTACAGGCATGTTAATAAACTATTATTTAGCAATTATTTTTTAAAGTGCAGTCTAAAAAATTTAAATAAATTCTATCTTGAAAGATTTATCCGGGTTTAACCCTTTATAAATAAGTCCAACGCTTAACTCTTTATAGTTAGTTATAAGTTCATCTTCAATAACATCATTGAACACTTTTGGCAAGTAACATTTATAAAAATGATTAGTGCTATCTGTCTGCAAAGTTACCTTAACGGCTGGCCCGTACTTAGTGTTTGTTTTCTCAAAATATTTTATATAATAGATTTTATGTTCCTCAAGGTCTCTAATAGATTTATATTCTGTTTTGTAACTGCCTACTTTATTTAAAACTTCTTTAAAATCGGACATCTATAAATAATAAATAAGAAAAGTATAGGATAATATTTAGATCAGTTTTTCATAGCAATTAAATATAAATAAACAAAAAAAAAAACGTACAAATCATTAAATGTTACTCACTGTTGTGTGTTGGGTGAGCCTTCTCTAGCTGATAAAGCAAAACTTAACTAGCAAGATATTTTTCACTCTATATATACATTTCTAAACCCACAGCGACCCCCCGTTTCTTACCAAATAGAACAAAACTTAATAGTAATAACTTGCAAGAGTAAATTCACTGTTTATATATCTTTTCTATAGTCCTACATTCAGAGCTAGAAATCTTAGTACTTGTTTTTTTTTTTTTATTTTGTTTACACTATAAGTGAGTGTGCTGACCATGGTGAAGGAAAGTATATACAACGATAATTATTTTGATAAAACCTACTCATTTCTTCTTATTTGTCATGTAGAAGAATATATGCAAAGAAATTACTTTGATAAAACCTACACATTTCTTCCTTTACTACTTGGAGAAGAAAATAGTAAAAAATGAAGTTTAGTCCCACGTAGTCTGATGATATACCCACGTATTTGCATGTCACATGCAACATGTACCATAAAATGTATAAAGAATTGATTCCAGATAAATAAAGTAAAATAAACCTTCTTGGATAAATGCAATAAAAAAATAAACATTTAATTGTTTATAAAATTATATTTATTTATCACTTGTTACATTTTCTTTATAAAAATTTAAAACTAGTGGTTTACATAGATTATTTAGAAAACTAAATTGTCTGTTAATATTTTCGAATAAACTCATTAACTTGATAAATTCATTTCTAAATAAACTGAACTTAGGAGGATTATATTTCAGAAGTTCTTCGAGCCAAGATGCTTTTCCTTGAATCACCATACTTTTTCTAGAAAATTTTTCAAAGAATATTGTTGAATTCAGCAATTGAATTTCACTAGTAGAGAGTTTGTTTTTCTTGCTAAAGAAATTATTACAAATTTTCTTACTATTTTGCAGCATATTCCATTCTTCTTCAGTCAGATAGATAAGATCACTCTTCTTTTGTGATTTCAAAGCTATCAAAGGTTCACCTAATTCTGACAAACCTAGCACCACTAGCTTAGTGTTGCTAGTATTCAAAGAGAAACTTGTTGTAAGTTGTAATCCAATGTAAGTAGACATGTTCACGACTGAGAAAATAAGTTATCTAAAAGATGCTATTACATCGATTACCCCTCTTTTTCAACGAACAAATAGTTTAAAGCGCAATGAATATAGTGCGATATCCAACCTATTCTGTCACACACACAGGCATCAGCTTTCATCGCAATTTTGGGATTACACCATTCGCAGTTTTCATAGTGTCCATTAGTGGTTTTTATAAAAAAAGATCTTGATAGTTCTTCTAATTCTTTCAAGTTAGAATCTATATCGATATATGTCATTGCTAAATCCATGTTGGCTAAAGTGATGCCTGGTAATGCTGTAATAAACTTCCTATAGTTTTCACTAACTTTAATCTCATTCCACTGATCTGCCATTGTACACACTAAGTGAATACAGCATTAATGTGATCTGTTGTTATATAGAAATCCCCACTTAAAAAAATTATTATTACGTTTTACTAATTTTATAAAATTATAAATAAAAAAAAAAACAAATACAATAGTGCTGGTGACCTCAAAGGGTAACGACTAGAGTATAAGACAGCTAAATGACAAATTTTGTATTTGATTACACAAATATTATTAAGTTTTATTTATAATATTTATTTATTTATTTATTTTTTATTATATTATAATTACAAACTATAGAGAGCGTGGGCTATAGATGAACAGGTGGCTACTAACGTTAGTGAGAGAGATGATGATATAGGGAATGTTGAGACAGCTATATACCCACTACACCACACTCCCCATCGCCTTAGCTACGGTGAGCTGAGGAAGGGCTGAAGAACACCCTCCTATCCAGCGAATTTTGTAGGCGGGGGACGAAGGGGTTGCGCCAGTTGTAACATTTATACCCTACTACGGCTGTCTTGAGATACAGCCGTACACACTAAGGCCATATGGCGTATTACGACTGCTATCGCTGGATAGCCGTCGTTCATAACTTCAAGCCAGGGTGTGCGTGCTAGCGCATACTTTTATTTCATTATTTATCTATTTTACTTGTTGTATGGATACTGTACAGTTGTAAAAATCTTTAAATAAAAAAAAATAAAAAAAATACAAATCTGCCTGCTTTGCAGTATGGGGTGAAACAATATTCTGTATGCATGTAATAAATTCAACTTTGCTCCACAGACAAAACTCTTCTCTCCTGCAATAAAGTATCTGCCTCAACTGTCTCATAGATATGGCCAAAAGAAATGTGTAGAATTCCTATAAGAAATTCCATTTGCCTCATGAGTCTGCCTCATCAGACCTGCCTTACAATGCAAGACTAAATTTGGGTAGCAGTCTATTTTTTCCCCCATCATAACAGTGGTAACAACTAAAGGTTTTTAGAGGTTCTCTGATTACAAAACATGTTTTTATCTATTAATCTGTATCTATAAATGTGAACATATGAAATATGAAAACTTGTAGGAAGTTCAAACTTGATATTCCGTTTATACAATACATACCACCATGGGATCTGACAAAAAGGTTCTGTTCAAATTCGTTATCCTAAAATGCGAGTTTACTAAATCATATTCGCATAATGTGTACACCTTGTAGGTCCCTTTCACTTTTATTTGCAACTTTTTTTAGGAAAATTCGTTTTTTGAGATTTTACGGCTGCTAAGTTTAATTTTCTTCTAAATTAACATTCGATTATAATTTCAGTTACCAACATCTATACAATTTTTAAAATCATCAATATTACTGCTGCCAAAGGTCAAAGTTTGAAGATTTTTATTTGGTTACTGGAAAAGCTATGATACCTAACAAAAGTTTCTGATTTTTTCCATGATTTTCTGGAAAAGAGCTCCAATGTTTTTGTAACATAAGTGATAACCATGTACTTATTTCTAAAAATCTTGCACTTTTATTTCAAATTTTTTTCAAGAAAAATGCATTTTAATTTAACTCGAGGAGTTTTATAACTCTAGACTTATCTGAAAAATGTTATTTTTGAATTTTTGTAAACTGTTAGTTCAATTGGTTTATGTACAATACAGCCATATTCAGATTGGTATGCCAAGTCCTAAGAATCAATATTAAAATACCCAGTACCTCACCACACTATATTTCTATAACTATAACCATTGTTTAATAAATAACAGTAAAAAATAAATAAAAGTGAGCTCTTTTTACACCCCATTATCTCAACCTCTGGTAGGCTCTGTATAGTAAATATACCAAAGATAATTAATAATATAAATTGAGGTGAGATACCTCGAGTGGGCTCTAATTAATAGAAAACAGCAAAAATATAAATTGAAGAGTGACAAGATTGTGAGTGGACTCTATATAATATATAATATAATGGTTGAGCAAACTGGGAAATTAAAATATTAAAAATTAAATGGGAAGATATGAACATATAAATTAAATTTAAAATAGGGTAGCAAATATTATTTATTATCAATTTCAACAGCCAAAGGAATGGCGCTTATCTTAAAACGCAGAATTCTTGGTTACCAGTGCTGGGAGACCCATATGTCCTTAGCCCATATCGGGGACAGAGGAGAAATAGGAATAAAGAAATAAATCTTATGTACCTGTAACTCTTGAGTGTTAATCCATATACTGCTGCTTGGCTGATGATTGTCAATAATAATTAAATCGGCTCCCAGAAGCTGCACGGCAAGAAACCAACCGGAAGTAACAACCATGTAATTTCACTATGAGCACATACAGGCCCGAGAGAACCGAGCCGCTAAGTCGACAAAAGGACCAGTTTAAAAACACTACCCAGGAAAAGCCGAAGTAACAAGCTTCGGTTTTTTACAATTAAGGGCAACCGAAGTGGCATGAATTTTATAGCTATTTCACTGTGAGCTATTCGGGGAAGTCTTGCATAACTACTTACTCCTTCGAGCTTAAAATGGCGATTGACTGAGAAAGGAGAAAATGCATAGGTTATCCCCTTTCTGCTCTGAGGACACTGCCTAATAAATTAGTAAATTATTATCAAGGTAGTACAATACCTCCCTCCAAAATAAAATTATTGTATTTGAATTTATATTAAATACCTTCCTATAAGATATCTTTCTTTTCGCTATAAATTTTAAATCGTTTCACTTTCCATGTCTTATTATAATTACTGTAGAATTCGATAATTCAATAAACTTGATATTCAAAAAATTTTATCCAAAAACGATTTTTTTGTTTTGTTTTATTATTCTATGATTTTTATTGCATTATTATTTACTATTATTTGTAATGAATTAAAACTTCTTCAACCTGGATTGGAAAAGGGATGATGGAATATAACATTTCCCGGGAGAAAAGTTTTTTTTATTGATTTGTATAATTGAGTTGGAGAGGAAATTGTTACAGTAAATATTGGTTCAATTAGGAGAGAGAGTTTGTTTGAATTTTTGGAAGGTGGGGGGGGAAGGAAGTGGAGCCCTTTTAATTATGGACTATTTTAAAGCAATGTTTACTTATAATCGTCAAGTTCTTCTTTTTTTTTTTTTTTACCTTTCATTTTCGGGGTGAGAGACGCTATTTTGACGAGAAATATTTGTACATTTATAGAGGGAGTAAAAATTTGAATATTTTTTTTGGTTTGTTTGTTTGCTATAATGAAAAAATAATTAGTTTAGCTCATTGTTTGTAACTTTTTATTTTGAGAAAATAAATCTGGTGTGAAACACTCACACCACTTTCTCTTACAAAAATTTACGTAATTATAATTTTACAATTTTTTATCAAACATCATTTTTGCTAGATACTTTGTGGTCTTCAATGTTTAGTGGTCAATAGGAGAATCTAATCTTTAATCGACTTTTTTTTTAAAGTGACCGCCCAGCTCCCGCAGAATCCCTCTAGAATGAATTTTCTTGGAAATAGTGGCAAAGAAAAGTGATAGGTCTCCGTATGTATAGTTAGAATACCAAGTTTAATGTTGCATAGATAGATAGACAGAAAACTTAAGTACAAATAGACATTAGTATATACAATAATAAATAATAAATACAGTTCCAATGTACATTGACATTACAATCTTCCTAAATTGTTTATATAATGATTTTTGGGATAAGGCGAGGAAAAATATGCAGGGAAAAAGGAAAAAAACCTGCAGCTTTAGGAAAATATTAAGTGAGGATGGGTTTTAATCTTGTATGCCTGTAATGTATGGAGGGTTCGTTGGTTGCTATTTCGCGACAGAGTGGATTAGGATGACAGGAATTTCAGGAGGCGATTTTGGATGAAGGAATTTGGTGTTACTAAACCAAGTTTTAATGAAATTCGTAAGTGTGTTTATGGAGAAAATTGGGGGAAAAAAGTGATAAAACTTTTAAGTCACGTTTCCGGTCAGCCAGTTTTATTCAAAATCGGAATTTTGGCCACACATTCCAATGCTAAATAATATACATATATTGATGACAAAATAGTATAACAAACTAAAATATTTCCTTATAGGAAAGTATAACCTCAACCCTGTCACCCTAAAGCTCCCTTAAATGAATTTTCTCAGAAAAATGTTTTAAAAGAGTCATAGAACTTCATGTATGTAATGTATATACAAAGTACACAGAGAGTCATTTGGAGCCATTTACCAGAAAAAGAGAAAAAAAAAACATGAAAAATTCACCCAGTAAAATAGTACTTCCGGTTGAGGAGTTTTGACAGATAACTTCCTATCGGATTCCATGGTAATATCTAAATAAAATGTCAAGTTGAACTTGCTGCGATTTTTCTTTTTTGAGATATATGTACATCCCGCACTCACACATACAGAGCATTTTCTAAAAACCACTTTTTCGGATTCAGTGGACCCCTCAAAACCTATATTTTCGGTGAAAATTTGATAACGGAAAATTGTCACGATCGAAATCGTTCTTTTTACCAGTAATAAGAGAGAGTGAAAATTCTTTTGTGGGAAATACTCACAAGACTATCTTACTTTTCCAATTATTGACAATTCTAATTGACTTTTCACAAACTTGGAATGATTAGTAAAGTTTAGTTAGAATAACTTTACTTATAAGTGAAGATAATAGTAATTGCATTATTTGTTACTTAGGGGACATTTAGGGAACTGAATGTGAGTGCAATATATGTCAGCGGTCTCTGTCTTACAAAGTTTGTAACATCAGATTAAATTTAACCCTAATTCATAACTCGCTCAAAAAGTATAAAATATCGATTTCCTTGGAAAAATTTTTTAAATAAAAGTGGGAGGCGTTCTTATATGTTCTGTTCTGTAATGAAAACAATCGCCAGCACATTCAGTCCAATTACACAGATGTTGGACTCAATAGTTCTACTAACAACCGCATCATGGCCCCATCACTGAGTGTCCAAACGCACGTCAACTATGCATTGCACCCTCGGTCACGCCCTCTACAATGTATTGGTGAATAAACTTCAACTTCGACAACATGTACCATCTAGAAGCTGTCTTTAACGGTACTAGAAATTGAATAATGCCAACCATCGGAAGGGCTTAACAATCAAGCATCAGAATAACTTTAAAGAGTAAAGATCAATCGCTACATAAACTTCAACCTTGAAAGCTTCATCAAGCTTGCCAACTACCTAATTCCTCCTAGAACAAGTAAGATTTCTAACTAGTCTCGTGCCAACAGTAGCTGCCAATAAGTAATTTTGCGACAGAAAAGTTAAACATTGGAGGAAAAGGAAAAATTTCAAGTATGACAATCAAATTTCTGAATATGACAGATAATCCGATCATAAAAAAAAAAAATTCAAGGATCCTGGACAATCATATTCGCGAAAAATTGCTTAAGAAAATTGATGAAGATTAAACCACTTTCAGCATAGTTTGCCTAATCACAAATAAAACTTTTATACTCGTACATATTTGATTTTAAATTTATAGATTAATTAAGTTTATGATTATTACAAATAAAAAATTTTCAATTAAAATTAAGAAATTTAATAATGTTCATGTGTAAATGAAAATATTAATCCAATTAAACGCCAGATCCAGCAAAGTTGTTGGGTTAGAGTTATTATCGAACAGGACACGACCCATTTCCTAGGTACCCACCACGCACGGTGCAAATATTGTTGAGCGTTGTTAGGCTTATGTTTTCAGAACGGATAGTAATGGACGAGGGGAGGGAAGAGAGATATGAGTTAGTAGTAGTAGACGTGTAGTGGTAATAGTGTAGTAGAATGTGAGGGGTGGCGGCGAAGTGGTTTTAGTAATGCAATAGAGGGCGTCCTCACACTTCCATGCCCAACCTGTTTACTTATGATTGGTGCTTGCTTGCCTCTCACTCCTTCCAACCATAACAAACTCTACTACGGAGCCACCTCAATTCCACAGTCGCTTGCGACCCACCTCACCAAACTTTTCCCAATCTACCGTATTACACGGTGCATGTCGTAACATGCCGTCCTGTTTAGCCAGTATAAACTGTGTTTTCAAGGTTATTGAATGGGGTTGGGCGGGCGCCTAGTTACGAAAGACTTCTTTCCCACTTGATCAAATATATTTTCAACTAACCCCCCAGAAAAGTAAAAGTTACAAAAATCCTACCCCCTCCCCAATATGGTGGCATTTTTATTAGTGTTTCTAAAATTATTGAAGAAACGCATTTTTATAGTTAGCTGTAAAAAAGTGAAATAGTTTTTATATATTTTTATAGGATTTTATCCTCGAAACTTTATATCAACGATATATACGGTCACAAGAGGAAGTGCTGGAACCACATACTGTATCCGGGAGGTAGTGGAACGACATACTGGATCCGGAAGATAGTGGAACGACAAAAATGAAAAGAAGAACGCATTTTCTTGAGATTTTCGCAAATAGAGATCATTTTTTTTTTTTAGAAATTTACTTCCGTCATCATTTTTTGAAAATTACCTCCGTCTAACAACAAGGTATTCATAACGTTTTAAACAAACACATTTGCTTATTTAAGCATCAATAAACTTCTTTTTACTCCTACAAGTGGAGGTATTGCGATTGTATCGAATCTTCGAAATTGAGTTATCATCGGAAATACATGTGTTGAGGTCCTCTGAGTACGAAAAAATTGTTTTTAAGGAATGGTTTTGTGATGGATTTAAGAAATTATATTCATTTTATTAGAAGAAAATTATGAGAAAAATGCAAGCTTGCTGGCAAAAAGGGTAACCCAGGTATAGAAGAGTAAAGTTACAGGAAGAGTTCATGAATCTTGTTAGCATTGTCTACCCCTTCTTCTCATAGGGGAAGATTTGTTATAACAATTAGAAGGCATTCTTTCAAGCATAGTCTGCATTCTGCTTTCAAACAGGACAGACTGAAGCGGACATCCAACTAGAACACGTACCAGGATCGCTGTCTTAAAATCAATGCCAGCTATAGAGTTTAGCATTTATTCTATATAAATAACTAATTAAGACATAGTTGTAATATTGTAAAGCAGAGAATATATCTATTTTAAAAACAGTGTGATCTCTTGATTATTTCTAATATTTCTCTCTTAAACATATATACTCACAAGCCTTTTACTAAACCGCTCGTGCTACACCAACTACTACTACAAACTACACTACTACAACATCACAACACACCAATAACATTTCAGTTTCAAACAAAATATTTCAACAACGAAAAAATTGTACACTATCTTCTACATACATAAATACCTACTATTATATGAAACATTTTCTCAGGAATATTGATTTTGGGGGGGATAGGAACCTGAGTCAGGAAGTTACCGGTCAAAATATCTCGATCGAAAATATCAATTTACTGAATGAACATCGATTTCATTTTGCGATTTTCTCTAAAACGCCACCAACATTCACTTTTAACTTTTGGATGAAAATATCACTATTGTAAGAAACATTTTACATTGTTTAATGCTGCTGACTATCAAAAATAATTTGGTAGCATTCCTTGTTAGTTCGAGAACTGAACATGTAATATGTTGGGACGGGTGTTGCTGTAGTGCATAAAGGTTGGTAATGAGCATATACTAGTAACTGGGAGATAGATCCCCAGTACGAGTCCCGCGTGTAATGGCTAAATTTTATATTCGTGTATAAAATGTAACTGTAATCAGTGTACTACTGTACTACTGTAAACTACAGTAAAGTAGATGCTTTCGAACTTAATTTGGTAGTTGCAACTTTATGCCCGCCTGAAAAAATAAGCATTACTTTACTTTACCTACTTTTTCACTCCATGTTCGATGAAAATCATGTATCCGAAAGAAGCGAATTTTCTGAACTTTTTTAATCAGTTTAAGATGATTTTTTCAGCAAGGAAAACCACCGGTTTTGTTTTATAAGGCTGATACACTAACTACACATCTTTACGGGAAAATGATTTTAGGAGGGTTCTGAAGGAGATGAGCTGGATGTTGCTAGAATGCTTCTTTAGAAGACTGGAAGAACTTTCTTCCTCCAAGGAAGTACTTCTAGTCTGGATATCATGTTATTTAGGGGTTCTTGTTGAATGAGAGGGTGAAAGGCTTGCCAAATTAGGCGCCTCTCTCCCTTTCATTGGTCGCGAGGCAGCTGTAGATGTGCCTTTGACCAAATGTCTGTCAAGCTTCAAACAAGGACAGTTTCAGAGCATTTATGCTTATGGAAGAGCCAAGACGGGTTTGTCGTCCGTCTAAGATGCTCATGGGGGGGTACGGATAGAGCTAATAGTGAGATGTTACTGTGTCTTTCAAGGACCTCTATCAGACATGTGGTTGAAAGCCTTACTGCAGTTTAAGGAGACACTACTACGTAATGGGGCTCATGTAGGACCCATTTTGTAGAGTTTGTGAGACGGAGAAAGAAACTTCCATTCATCTTATGACGATTGCTTAGGAGGCAAGGAGTTGGGGATCTTGGGAAGAAACAGTATATCTCTGGAAAAGCTTAGGCTGCTCTTCTTAACGTAATTGTTCCCAGTTTTGTTCGGAATATTGTAAAACTTGGTTGGATTAGGCCCGGAACTGTTATCTGTTCTAGACCCCGTTTTTTATTATTCTTTGCGGTAGCTTAAGGAGCTCAAAGCGTCTTTTGGATAGCCTAGGGCTTGATCTCTTCCCATGGTCCAATAATAATAATAATTACTTCAACTTTAGATGTTCACCGACCTGTGCTATTTATTCAAAAGTGTCGTTTAAATAAGTTTCAAAAATTATTCTATTTTATTGTACCTTTTACATATTACTTCAGCGCTCCATTTCGAGTTTTGTTGGATAAGAAATTTTTTAACTCGATCTTTATTTGTTCCGACAATTAATTTTTTCTCTTTTTCTTCTCCTTAGTATCTTTTTCTTCTACTTTTCTTTTTTTCAATCATTGCTTTGAAAACAAATTATTTCCAATTTATAATTCTCCAATAATATAACAAATAGTATGCATTAACTTCAATAAACTCAATAATAAAACAGAATTAGACAACTTTCATAATATACTTTAATGGGACATTGATGAATAAATCACTCCATACAACATACAGCTCTTGATTTTACAGTTTGATTAGTTTAAAACAAAGAGTCCAGTACAGCTAATATGTATTGTTCGCATGATGTATTTACTGATGGGATTTACTGATGCAATAAAATTAGCTTTGTAAAGTAAAACGTGGAATGGCGATATTTCTCAAAGAGATGTTTGATTTCAATTAGGGATTAGTATGCATCAACCCATAAAACATAGGGATGTTATTTTTACTTTCTCTTACTGCTTGTAAGGGGGGAGAAGGTATTGAAATCGTGTCAAGGTTTCGAAATTGAGTTTACACAGGAAATATGCTTTTTTGAGGTCCCCTAGATCTGAAAAAGTGGTTTTTAGAAATTGGTCTGTTTGTGTGTGCGCGTGTGTGTGTGTGTACTTTTGAGCATTTATGGTCAGCATAACTCTCAAGTACGCAGGAAGTTCGAACTTGATATTTAATTTAAGCGGTAGCATGGGACAATAAGATTATTATCAAAATCGGTCAATCGGAAGTAACACTTTCCTGATCGGATTTTGTAGTTGTTTGCGATTTTCTTTAAACTTGTTAATATTAACTACACACATGTAAACAGGGGCGACATTTATTTCAAATATTTTGCAGAGAAAATTCATTTAAAAAGGGTTTTTCGGGGGGGTGGGGGTTTTTGTTTCCTTCTAAAGTGTTATTTCAATTTATTACTTAAATCATATACATAATATTTATTACAATGAGAAGTGAATGCCAAAATTTCAGGTCTGAAGAAAACTGGTTCACTAGAAGTACTGACCAGTTTTTTGCGACTTTCTCCCATAAAGACACCAACAAATTTCATTAAACTTCTTATAGTGACATACGAGAGACCTGTCACTTTTGTTTGAATTATTATTATTATTATGCCGGGTGCCTGATGGCGTGGGACCTAAGCCTATGTGGCTTTTATCCCCCCCGATGCCCCCCATATCATCCCCTTAGTTAATTTCACCCGGATCAGCGAAACTGGGGCACTGACATAAATAGTGATACACCATTACCCTGACTTCGTCGTCGCAATTCCGACAAATGGGACTACACGTCTCCCTATCTTAAACAAGTGACTAGACACCCGTGTGTCCAGTCACTACCCCCACCAAGGTCCTCAGACCTGTCCTACTGAGGGACAGGAGATATTCCGAAATTCCCTAATTATTTACTTTTATTAATCATTTAGCTTGGTAGCACCCCTGCGTGTCCCCCCCCCCAGCATTTTCCAAGACTCTCATCTCCCAAAGTCTAATTCTTTGTCACGAAACTTCTTGTGCGGCAAGGGCTGGTTCAGGGCCACAAAATGGTAATGATGATCCCTCCCTAGCCAACTGATCCGCCCTCTCATTGCCCTCTATTCCCGCATGTCCGGGTATCCAATAGAGACGCACCTTACCCCTCCGAGCCAAAGCATTAAGCCTTCTCCTACTTTGTTTGAATTAATTGTCCGAGTAAATTCATTTAAGGGAAGTTTTAAGGGAGGAGTAAGGTTACGCTCTTCTCATAAAAGTAGTTTCTATAAAGTTTATATTTTCCCATTGATGTATCTTGAGGACAGCCAGTAAGAATTATTTGTTAGAATAGAAATTAGTCAATTACAACTATATAAATCTTTTTTTTTATTATTATTATTAAAATATAGAAATCTTGATAGGGAAGGGATTAGCTCAGTGGTAGCGCGCTGGACTAGTAACGCGGAGATCACGGGTTCGAATCCAGCCGTGCTACCCTTAGATTTTCTCTTCCTAGTAGCCCCTACAGCTCACTGTCCGGTGATGGACAGTTTGTCTGTAACGGGAGAACACTGTTGGGAGGCCGGCAGTGCACTGAGAAGGTTCCGGGCGCAAATGACACCAGATGTTGAGAAGCCTTAAATAAATAAAAAAAATCTTGATAGAAACACTCATACGACTTACTCTCACTACAGTAAATACTGTAATAGGACATCGACAAATTTTCTTAAATCTTGGACATTTTCACTTTGTCCTCACGTAAATATAGAGGTTTTGGGGATAATTACACCCAAAGCAGGTAATAGTTAAAGTGATTCACTGAAGTCCAGAAAAGAGCGCCAATAATATTGAACAAACTTTCATAGCATTGGAAATTCAGTTTAACATTAACTTAGTTGGTATTGATGGCCTTATATAGCTGGCAGAACATACATTGAGCTAGAAAGGACACTTACTTTAGAGAAAAGCTTAACTTAGCTATCCCAGAAACCTTCCCTAAATCCATTTTCTTGGATTTAAAAAGTGTTAGGTCCTATTTGTGTAATTAGTGATGCGAAGTTGAAAGAAAATCGTTCAAAGAAAGGAAAATTGCGAATAAATTGCATTAAAAAATTTCCCCTTTCAATTAATAAATAGCATTTGACGAAACCTTTGAAACCTTAAAATTTTGAAACGATTATAATACTTATATTTATATTTAATAAAAATGATATTCCTCATTAATTCTTGGAATGAAACTAAAATATTCTTTAGGAGAAGTTTTGAAATTAAACTTTCTGGAACAGAAAATAATCACATAGATTAAAATTCTATTACTACTTTCTATGTATAAAAAATTGTTTATTTCGTAACTAGTACACCTCAACTTCACATGGAAGATGGAAGTGTTTTACGATTAATTATTAAAACGTATAAAAGTGTATTTAATAATGCTTACGCCATGCGCTCTACTGGAACTACTCCATACTACTTATCAACCCCCACCGCCCCCGCTCACTCACAGTACATCCCACGTCGTTTCTTTGTACGTGCGAAGAATGGTATCACTTTATATGTTCAGGGCTGAGAAACATAAACAGTTTTTATAGTGTTATCTCTTTCTCTTTACCTATACATTCATAGAGTATTGCATTCTAAGAGAAATTTCTCAAATGTACGGAAAATGTGTTGTAAAAAAATTAACCCTTCGAACTTTGTAGCCAACTAACGCATTGGGCTTTACTTATATGAATGTGCTAACATTAATAATTCCTGCCGTTCAATGTGTTTAAAGGTGTCATTTGTCTGCAGTTTCAAGAGAAAAAATATGATATAGCGGCGAAAATATTTAAATGAACAACAAAATATGTAATTCCAATGATATGTATATTACATATGCATTCGTTCTTAATATGTTAGGTTATGTTATGTTTTACATTTATCACATGCTGTTTTATATGTTTTTACTATGCATTTTTTTTAATCATAAGTAATGAATTCGCAATACAACAAACCTGTTATACAATAATGGCAAACTTTTTTTACTAAGTATTTCAAAATTGAATTTATTTTTCTTCCAATACCAAGCTTATTTGTGTAATTATAAAAGTAAATTAAAGTATAAATTATTTTATTAATCAAAAATAATAATGCTTAAAATTATTTCAATTACAATACAGCATTTTAATACATTTTATTATTTTTGCCAGATATTCTTTATTAATTGTTGCTGTGGTTGGTTCCGCAGATCTGGAAAGCATCAGAGACATTTTCCATGACAGCCTGCTTCTTTTTGTGTCATCAACCAGTTTTGGGCGTTCGCTCATCATTACGTTGTTTTTATCAAACAGTGTAATAACAGACTTAATTTGCACAGAGCAAATACAGGATCAGTGTATGAATACAGTGTATCAACTGTATTTGCTCTGTGCAAGTCTGTTATTATACTTTAGAGACATTTTCCGTGGTAGCCTGCTACATTTTGAGGTCATCAACCAGTTTCGGGCGTTCGTCCATCTTATGCGTTGTTTAGACAGCGTTTTTTTACAGAGTGTGTAAACTGAATTTGTTCTGTGCAAGTATGTGTTGTCACACTGTCTAAAAAACGTATGCTGAAGATGGGCGAACGCTCGAAACTGGTCGATGACCACAAAATGAAGCAGGCTACCACAGAAAATGTCTCTGATGCTTTCCAGCTCTGCGGAACCAACCACCACAACAACTGTTATTCACTGTTTGACAAAAACATCCTGATGATGGGCGAACGCCCGAAACCGGTCGATGACCACAAAAAGAAGCAGGTTTATCATGGAAAATGTCTCTTAATTCTTTATTAATATTGATTGAATTATCATTTTTGTTGATTAAAACAACTTTTAACCCTTAATTTACTTACTTCATTTTTTAAATACAAATTTTACAAATATATTTTCGCCGAAAATCATCCGGCCGATTGCCTAAATTACATAAAATCTGAAAAAAAAACTAAAAATTACATTTTTCTGTGAGAACGCAATTCGCTGCGTTCAGAGACACTTAAGTTGCCGCAAAGAAAAAATTGTGTCACGCAATTTGGACGCAAATTGTGTTTTGTCGCAAATGGACGTATTTTGCAGTGCAGTTTAATATTCCCTCTTTTGGCAATACTTTTTAAAAAGTATGCAATATTTATTTAAAAGGATTATATATAACAAAAAGTAATTTTTTTTTCAGGCGTAAAGCTTTAGAAATGAAATTAAATAACGGAAATGGATTAAGTAGTAAATTGGATCAGAACCAATCTGCAAGACTACAAAAGAGATGAACCCCGTCTTTATATATCAAAAGATGAAATAAAGATACTTTATAAGATCAAAGAATTTTTCTGTGGGATGGTTTTTAGGAAGGGGAAATTATATATAGCACTCATCACTATATTCCATTTTATTCAATTTTGGATGGAAGAGGTTCAGTAAGTTGTTCTGTAACTGTAATAGCTGTGTCAAAATCCAAATACATTTAAATAAAAATAATACAGTGTGAAACAATCACATTAGCCAATCCCTTGCTGCACTTAATGGAATTCAAAATAGTCGAATTTCCTTTAACAGTTTTAGTCAACGTTAGTTTAGCTCTGACCTAAATATGGTGTTGGGTGGAGTATATGTTAGTTAGCACCAGGTAATAATACTTGAACGGTTAGATCAAATCCCCGTAACGTTTAAAATTTAACGTCACAGATTTCCCAAGTAGCAAATCAACGAAATATTGCAAATAACTTTTGAAAATTAAGTGCGCAAATTAGCTTTCTAAGTTTAAATAAAGTCAGTGCGTCATTTTCGGGAATATTCTATACATACAAAAAAACACTGGGACCTTGTCTGTTGTAAAGGTTGATCATTTTTTCAAACTTTGAAAATCTAGCAATACTTTGAATGTATCTTAATATTATGCTCGTATAAGTGGTAAAATAAATATTTCTACGAAATGAAAAATCAATTATCGTACGAACAACGTTCATGTAAAAATGATGGGGGAAATGAAAAAGCAATTCGTGGTGGTACTTAAATGGAATATAAAGTTCCGGGCTTCTGCGATTTTTCGTTTTTGAGATATTGTGTTTATATACACACACACACACACACACATATATATATATATATATATAAACCCTTAAACACCCACTCAGATACATAGAATTCGTAAAACATTAGTTTTTTTCTCTAAGAACCCACAAAATATGTACTTAATTTCCGTTGAAAACAAATTTCAAAATTTGACCTGATAAAATATTTCATCTTATTGCTGTTAGGTCAAATTTTGAACTTGGTTTGAAATCGGAAATCGGGAAGGAACAGCTAAGTGGTTAGCGTACTGGACTCCCACGCGAAGGACCCGAGTTCGAGACCCGCTGTGCTAACCTTAGATTTTTTCTTCCTAGGAGCCTCTACAGCTCACTGTCCGGTGATGAACATGTTATCTATAACGAGAGAACACTGTCCTGGTGCCGGCAGTGCACTGAGAAGGCTCCGGCGCCAATGGCCATTGATTTTGACGCGCCTTAAATCAAAAAAAAAAAAAAAAATCGGAAATTCATAGGGTCCTCTTATATAGCTAGTGTAGCGTAAATATAGCCCGTTAACTTAATTATGAAACCTGTGGGCGGAATTAAATGACATCACAGCTACATAATTAATAATATTTATTTTCTAAATAATGTTTAATTCTCATTCACATTATGTACGTACTCCTACCGTGCAAATATTTACAGTATTCACTTCACTTAGAAGTTATCCGGTTTTACAAAACTCCTGCCATATTCCATATCAATGTTCCTAGTAGAAATGTTTTTAAATTAAAAGTGATATACCTATAAGTGTTCAATAACTCACAGCAATACAAAATGCCCTCAATCTAATCAAAACATCCGACCAATCAAAATTTCTAATTTTCTCTGACTCCATAAATTCCTTGATAGCACTACAAGACAAATACTCAACAAACAACCTGATCCGGCAAATACAAATTCTTCAACACTATCTTCAAGAAACCAGAAAAGTTACAAAATTAATTTGGATACCATCCCACATAGGAATAAAAGGAAACGAGATGGCGGACCAACTAGCCAAAGCAAGCATAAACAACGTCGAAGCTCCTCTGCTTGACTGCAACTTACATGCTGGAATACTTCACAATCTTAGCAAACAATGGCAGACTGTATGGAACAATATCTGGGACAAAGCAACAGACAACAAGCTACGACAAATCAAACCTACTAACAAACCCTTGCTGACCCAATTAGCTACACTTTCAAGACGAGACTCGACAGTACTGACAAGATTGAGGATAGGACATACACGACTCACACACACTTATCTCTTATTGGGACTGGACCAACCTACATGTACAGACTGTGACCAACCTAAGACAGTAAAACACCTTTTAGTAGAATGCCCAAATTAAACAGTACCCAGGAAAAAGCACAACATCAACGGACTTGAAGATCTTATCACCTCACCCGCCGCAATCATCAACTTCCTTCAAGAATCCGGCATCTACCCAGACATTTAACTTCATATTATAGTCAATGCGATGTAATTGATAATGGCAATGTAATTTAACATATTACTTTATAGAATGTAATGAATACAATGTCGTCGTCGCTAATAACCGCTGGAGTTGAAGCGACGCTAAATAAAAACAAATAAAAAAAAAAAAGTGTAATACGCAATATGAGGTTTAAAGAAAATACTTGAAGGGAAAGGGACAGAAAATGAAAAATATGTTTAGTAAAATGGTGGAGAGATTTTTCATCGATAACTTCTTGTCGAATCTCTAAAATATAATAAATAATAGCCAACAGAAACTAAAGTTACGAACTTCCTGAGATATTTCACACACAAACATTTCATTTTTTAAACTTTTTTTAGATTCGTTTGAGGTAACTCAAAAACGTGCATTTCTGATGAAAACTTCATTTCTAAAATTTGAGACGCTCGCAAACATTTTCTTTCACTAGTAAGTAAGAGTAAGTAAAAATGTTTTTAGAAAAACAAACCTATAAAATATTTTACATTTACTTTTCCTTCTTTTAGATAATTAAATTTTCCTTTCATTTCTTTTTATCCTTTGTATCAATAATTAACACAAAAAAAAATGCTTTAAGTTTACGATAAGTAATTAATTTTTCTTTCTTTCTTTATTAAAAAGAAGAATTGGTGAGAAATTAACGATCATCCAGGAGACAAAAGATGAAATGGAAAATAAAAGAGATTATAATTAATTACACGGAAGATTGCTTGTCTCCTTCAAACTGTAATAATTGTGGATTTAAGAAAAAAAAAAAAAAATTGATTGAAAAAAGTTATTAAAGAAATAAAAATTATTCCTTTCTTAAGATTCTATTTAATCAACGTCAAGTTTTTTTATTTATATATATATATATATATATATATATATATCTAGATATTATATTAATATATATAGAGAGAGAGAGAGAGAGAGAGAGAGATAAAATTCCAAACGAAGATAGATTATTGAATATGTAATCATTTGGAGGGAAATAAATTGGAAAGTATTGGACGAAGGATTAACAGATTATCCTCTTTTTCCGTACCACTATTCCCAGTGAAAATTATAAAGGCAAATTTAATTCCAGGTTTTACAATCTAAGCAGGGACAATATTTCCATGTAAACCTAACCGATAACTGAAAATCGGCTTAAATTAAATTGGTTGACCATTTTGTGTGTGTGTGTGCAAATAGTGTAGCTGCAAAAATAAACATAATGTTTCTATAAATTTCAAAAGAGATAATTTATTACTGATTATTACTTTAATATTAATTTTATAAAATAATTATCTGTATTTCACAAGAATTCATCTGTTATTCTATCAAACTGATCAATCAAATTTTACACCTTTTAGTTAACTAATTTAAATACAGGACAAAAATGATTAGTATTCCTTTGATCTAAACAGTTTACCTGTTGCGTATACCTTTAAATTATCAATTCTCAAACAAACTACTGGGGGTGTTCGATCAGTGAATATATATTACCAACTTTCCTTTATAGCTCAAAACAGAATTTTCCTAATTGGAGACCAAAATATAATCAGAAAGAGTCTATATCTGATGTTTTTAACAGTTCTTCCTTTATATAACCTTTTGGCATAATATTAATAAGTATTCCGAGATTGCTTATAGGACTTAGCAAATGCTATAATGAAAATCTGAAATTTCAATATCTAGAAAACTCCAATGAAAGAAACTTGCATAACCATGGACCAAGCAGCCAGAAACATGGGGCTGTCATTTAATGGAATAAGACAACGGATTCGAGAGAGTAGTCCAAATTAACGAATATAGCTTTGAAGAGTTGGTGTATTTAAATTCCGGGATATAGGTTATAACGGGGACAACGATGTAAACTAGGAGGTAACCGAGTGGCTCGAAGCCGACAATAAATGCTATTAAGAGATTCTGAAATATACGAAATCCAAAACTGAACACCAAGCACTGTATAAAGAGTTTGTTCGGACATATGAAACTGACGTTGGATCTTGGTCAAAGCGAAAGCTATTTGGCTTTGAGAGAAGAAATTTTGAATTAAGGAAAATGAATACTGGAGGATACGTCATGACGATGAATTGAAACGACTCTATTTTGGAAGTAGATGTTCATAAGTGCATCCAGTTAGCGTGACTGCGATGGGCTGATCATGTTGTCAAGTGGAAGAAACCACAAATTCCAAAAGAATTTTCCCTCGGTAAATCAGAAGAGAAAATAATTGGCAGGCCGAAAATTAGATAGATGGTTAGCATTGCAAATGATGCAAGACAGCTAAATATCCGGAACTAGTGGATCGCGGTAAGAGACAGAGAGGCGTGGGATTCTTGGATAGGTCAGGATCCAGCAATGAGGTGTAGCGCCAAGAAGTTACTTACTTACAGGACTCGGGTGCTACGACTGAGATACATTTATATACTAGGGACTTTTAAGAATTAAAAAGAAAAATGAATTTGATCAGCAAATCATGTCGCTTTTACAAGATTGAAGATTTCTTTCTTCTAACTCGTCAGACTTCTTGGATACGAGCTTTATTGCAAGACTCAAGTGGACGAATTGAAAATTCTATTGGCTTTACGGCTTTTGCAAATGAAAGAGACTTGTTCGATCACTATTTGAATTAATCAACCCACTTTTACATTGCACGATTCATTCAACTTATTGCCTAAGCAAGCTAGAATAAATTTCAGATGTTTTCAACACCTCAAAAAGCAGGATCGCTTCATTAAACGCTGCTCTTTAAAGTTCCACAGAGAACTTCCTATCGTTAAATTAGTAATAGTAATTATATACACTGAAATAGCGATCAAGCAGCTGTTATAAAATATGACAGGGATGCCAACTTTTGATACTGGAAGTATCGTTATTCTTATATAAAAATTCTTGGATTTACAGTTCTTTATCTCTTTTTTTTAGGAAAAGCTTTGAAGCCGACTTCGGAAAATCACAGAATATTGAATAATCTATTCTGAAAATTCGCAATTCAAACATTATTACTCCCTTTTACTCCTAGTGAGAGGAAGTATTTCTTTTAATTTATATATATAATTCGCCTTTATAGTAATATAGTTAGAATATTATTTGGTGTTTCGAAATATCACTAAAGTTCTGAGATTTCCCAGAACCTCCAAAAATCAATTTGCAAAAATGTAAACATCGTTAAAAATAAAAGACAATAAAAAATCAATAAAGTTGCACTTCCTATGACGGATTCTCAATTGAAATCATCCGGTCAGATCCCAGGTGGTAACCAATCGAAATATCAGGTTAGAGCAACCTATTATTTTTATTTTTTGTGATATTTTATTCAAACACAAACACTCACTCACACAGACTATTCGCACAAAAAATTATCCTCAGGGCTCATTACACCTTAAATTTCCGGAGAAAACTCAATAAAAGACAAACGTTAGAAAATCTAATGCTTGATAAGACGTCATTCAAAATATAATTTAAAATCGTTTTGTACTCCCTCCGCTGAGAGAAAAAAAAATGTGGTGACTTTAGCGTAATGTAGCCATATTAAAATACCATTACCAATCGAATAGCTCTAATGATAAGTGGTTGGCCATTTAGCCACTTCATAAGGGTAATTTAAAGAGATAATGTTTGTAGATAGTAAAACATTTAAATAATATTATATAGGCCAAGTTTAGTAAGAGTAAATTTAATGTAGCGTTTGTTAAATGGTTTGTTATAAAGTATATTTCGCGTCCATCTAAGGACCATAAAATATACACGATGGGGAAATGGAATGGCGGCACTGTGTGTGGTGAAACAATTCATTATTATATTGAGTAAAAATGACAGTACAGATAAGGTAGGATATCTATGTGTTTGAAAAAGGGAACCATGGTCGGAAAGGGGGCAGTTTCCTGTTATATCCTGGCAATATTCCAGTTCTCTCTTCATTTCTGTTATAAGCTACCATCCAGCCAAATAAAGCTCCGTCAAGTATCACTACACTGGACTAATACGTTTCAAATAAAATATATTCAAGGTTTAATATTTTCCATTAACCTATGTAATTAAAAAAAAGCATGCCCACAAGTGGAACCACATAAAATACCGAGAATTCTATATAGCATAGTGCTAAATCCTACTTTATTATTGCCTCCTACAACAAAAGATTTTGTTAGCGTATGAACAAAAATATGGGTACTCTAATCGAGTGAATCAAGTTTAATATTAAAAACTTCTCTACAAAATCACCCAAGCACTATATTACTTAACCATCTAATCCTGTATACTGACCTAACATAGCCTCGCCCCTCCCCGATAACTTAATCAAGGCAAACCCTTAGAGGGTGAATCTATTTCTTCAGAGATCTTGACGAACCCAGCAGGTCTTCCACCCCAACACGATCCTTTGATCCCACACCCCATCAATCATAAAAAGGGGCTGCAGAGGAAGTTGACGTATGTGTAATTCCCACAGGCATACTCTATTTCACCACACACACACACACACACACAACATACACAAAAACACCCTTTCACCTATACATTGTACATTTCACAACAACCATGTTTTAGGTGAAAAGTGACATCAAAGGAAATCACCATAGATCTAACTCACTAAAACATTTGGCTTTACTGGCCACTCCCTCCTCTTTGAATCAAACATCTAACAAATCTGCAATTAATCGAAATTATTCATTATTGCAATTATTACATTTCTAATTATTGAAAAAAATTTCCTTCAGTCGGGGAATTATTGCCAAACTGTAGAATGATTGTAGCCATTACATTGTTTGATTTGAAGAACACTGACTCCTTGAGTATGTCAGAGCCTTTTTCAGCCAGTTACAAGAACAAAGTTTAGCCTGTATCACAACTTCCCAAAATTCACAAATTAATTTCTTTGCGGAAGGAAAAGTGATTCAAATAAAAATGATTAGGATTATTCTTGTGCAATTAGAAAACGTGAGAGCGGCTTTTTTTTAAGGAAATGACGACAAAACATAAGAAATATATTCTGTTGTCAGTTTTTCGGTTCACTAATTTTCTTAACCTAGTAATTCTTGTAATATATTTAATTTTATCTACTATTAATTATAAATATACCTATTTACTGTCTCTTACTTCCTCTTAAGAGAAAGTATCGCGATCGTGACAGATTATCGAAATTGACTTTTAACCGGAAGTCCATGTTTTTGGGGGTCTCCTAACTAAGAAAAAAATGTTTTTAGCGAATGGTGTTTGTGTTTGTGTATGTTTTAACAGAATATTACAAAAACGAAGAGTCGTAGTAAGTAAAAACTAGGTATTCCATTTTAGCCACTATCATCGCATCATCCGAAAGCATTACTTTATTGAATTTATTATTCAGTTTTTTTAGTGATTTCCTCAATAAAGGCTCCAACGATTTCCTTTAAACTTCGTATACTATCTACACACACACATAGATACCTATCACTTTTACGACTATTTCAAACATTTTCTAGGGAAAATTGATTTTAAAAGATTTCTGGGATAACAGTATTATGGTTTCCGCAAAAAGTACAACTTCAGTATAATATATGGTTTTATCATCTTTATAATATTAATAAACCCTAGAAGCGTTGATATGATTCCAAATTTTGAAGAAAATCGGTTTACCGGAAGTGCGATTTTACAGAATAGGTTTTTGAGTATTTAGAAATTTTCTTGAAAACGGTTACAAAAATTTTCTTTGAGCTTGGAATGCTTGCTGCATTATAAAAACGTTTTCATTTTTATTTGAAACATTTTGCTGAAAACAAACTGTTTTTTAGCTGATTCTGAATAATCTGAGATAATTAAAATGTGTTTGTTCAATATTACTTGCAAGTCTCCTTACAATTTAATCATTCTCTACCAGTCTCTTTTGATAATTGGGCACTTGTCACCCCCACCACCATCCGTACATTTATGTCAGAATTTATGAGAAAATTTGAAGTTTAAAGAAAAGTTTTCATTTTATAATTAATTTGTTTTAATACGTGAAGAGAACGTTGTCTGATGGTTTCACACCAGATTTTTTTTTTTTTGTATTTAAAAAATAATAAGCCTTAAATATTTATAGCTATTAGCAAAGTTTAAAGAAAAATCGTTGAGAAAATTCCAAAAAACTGATTCAATCCAATTGCCCCATATAGCTACCCCAAAGATGGATGTAATAGGATCCGAAGAGAGGGATCTAAAGCAGAAACAGACACACAAAAATTGAGAGTCTCACTCGCTACTTAGGCCAAACTAGAATGGGAGACTCTGTTTATATAAAGAAGCGCTAGCTATATAGGGGACAGTCTTAAAACATTTATATAGCAGTTACAACGCGTCAGCAACCATCTATCTTTCTCTTCACTTACTCTAAATCTCTCACTACTAATTTCTATAATCGTGTAAAATCCTGGCAATTTTTGTTACTTCATTATACAGTGTTCAGCATTATTTCCAGTTTATTTCTTCATAAACCCAATTCTCTCCTTCCCAGGATCCGAAGAGATGGATCAAAAGCAGAGAGAGAGGGACAGACAAAAATTGGGAGTCTCACTCGCTACTTAGGATCCCTCTTTTCGGATCCTATTACAATGAACAACAATAAACCGGGTCTAGAACAAAAATCCAGACCCTGGTCTAACCTATCTAAGATTCACCGCGGTCCGAACAAATCCGACAATAACCTTAAAGAGGTTAAGCTTATTCACAATAGCCTAAGCTCTTCCACAGACATCCTGTTCCGACCAACGGTCCTGAACCTGATTTCCTCACAACTCAGACAATCTGTCATAAGATGGATGGGTATTTCTTCCCCTGTCTTATAGTCTCTACAAAAAAGGTGTTTAGGAAGGAGCTCCATTACGTAGAGGTGTCTCCTTAAAACCACAATACCTAGTAAGGGACCCAACCAGAGCATCATGAGCTTGTCCAACGCAAATAGAAAGATTTAGCTAATGAAATTGATTCTGAACATATAATTGACGATTTTGTATCGCTAAAGGGAAGAAAAATAACGTATTAAGTATACGTACAGATCATTATGTATTAATTATTCAATTATCTTATGCGTTTATAAAAATAATTTATTTAATTATTATGATCATTTTCATTTGTCAATCTGATTAAACTTAATTGCTGTTAATTTGATTTTATAACTTTTTTCTTTTTTTAAATATTAAAGTTATGTAATAATCTGTAACACTAGAAGTCAACAAGCAAAGGACATATGTACATGTAATAAATTATGGCCTGTAATAAATTACCAGTACCTTGGATTCTAGTCTCAATATAGGTCAATGAGGTTGCGCCAGGTATGTGCAAACATAGTGCAGGCTACAAACACTTAACATTCAACTGATGTTGGTGTTATTTCTTGTAAGACAAGACACTAAACCCATTTCTATCTTAGAGTGATCTAAATTGATATATATAGACGTTCCCAATAGTTTACTGTATAGAATTTATTAGCTAAGTTCAACTTAACATTTCTCTTAATTATTCAAATAAATTTTAAAAACTTTAAAAAAAAAAAATTAACGACTAAATGTTATTAATATATCGTAAATGTCACTTTTATTTATGAAATTTTTTGGAAAAAATGTATTTATTTTTGAGGAATATTGGGGGTCTGTCAATTAGTTTAAATTAAATTTGCACAAGTTTTGTTGCTATTGACATACAGCGTTATCATATTAATATATTCTTAACATTATCACACTTGACTTGTTTGGGTTATTTTCAGTTTTGATTCAGTAGTGAATAAACACAAATATCTTTCTGAAGTGAATATTATTTTATTAATATTAATTTAATACATTTCTCAATGTAGTCCACTAACGGGAAGTTTGGTTTAAGCTACTTTCGGCAGTTCAAGGAAAGAGCATCTTTTTTCTCTATTCATCGATTTTGATAATTTTAGGTTATAAAAAAAAAAACAGAGATAATAAACTGTCATACTGGATTAGTGTGAAACAGTGAAAATGAATTATAACCTAACCAAAATATAATTATAACAGAAATGTTGAAAATGTGGCAAAATATTCATAAAAATTTAAAAACTGGAAGATATGTAATGAAAAGTGACAAGTAGAATGGAATAAAGAATATCAATAAATAAATAAATAAATGTAAAAAGGAAGAGACAAACAAAAACAAGTAAGATGAATGTAAGGGCGGCCCGTAAGGCGCCAGTCATCGTTCAACACACATTAACTACTAAGTAAGAACAGAAGGGTGGTAGTATATTTAGGTATATATAGGCGTTCTTTTTTGTTCCCTCTCTTTTTGTAGGCTGTGTTAAGAGAGTTTAATGTCAAAGTCATTCTGTATAATACATAAAACAACCAGTATCACACTGTTCACATATTAGACCCAGAACTACTGCAACATGTTTATTCTAAACTTAATCAATCGAGTGAAATAACTTCAATAAAAAATAACACTTTTTTTAACATACCTTTGGTTTGCTCTAAGTAAAAATACGTGTTATTGTGAAGACAAATCTGTGAACTGACGAGGTTCGTTTATATTCTTAGTAATAATGTAGATCAAATACTTAATATCAGTCTAACGTAAATTATATATAGAACACTTTTAAGTTAGAGCGTCTAGCGAATCTAGAAAATACGCCAGGAGATACTGATAGAAACAAAATCTCAGTCATGCATTCAGCAACTCTTCTATAAATCCAAGTCAGTATCCATTGTGAACAACACCTTAATGCCTTTCAAGTTTGGAACCAGCCAAACCGTTCTACATAATCCTCCAATACTCTCTTCAAACAAAGCAAAGTCTGCATCAAATAATTCATAAGCGTTTTTTTATTCGATGACTCGTTGTAATGTATCCCTTTTTCATTCAGAACACTTCCAACAATTCTACACCGTTAAAGAAGTCTTTCACACTGACACAATTCCGGGTAGTCCGTTTCTTTTTTCGGCCCCAAAGGCTTGCCCCAGGCCCATGTGCATCACATTCTTTTGGAATCTACAATAAAGATTTTGTTTGTAAGTAGGTCTGGTGTCTTCTTAATGGCCCTCAGACTTTGTAGAAACAGTTCTACAGTAAATATAGTGAATAACTATAAATAGTTTCCCCTATCGCTGGAACTGGTGTTTCTAATTAGCAATCCAGAAGTTTATTATTCGTTTATACTTTTTAATGGCCGCTATAAGGCAAGAGAAATGTGTTGAATGAGGGCTCTTGATTATTACCAGTCTCATCAACATGACTAATTAATTAGTCTTTATAATAGTCTTCCATGATCTAAACTTTAAAAACGTCAACTATTTCTAGAAAAAAGTTCTCAAATATAACTTTTAGGAAATGAGTTTATTTTCATTAAAAAAAAAAAAACAATTCCTAATAAAATATCTGGCCAGATCGCTATCGCCAACGCGTTCCTCTGTTAAGTTCACAAAACACTCTGCACCCTTGAAGAAGTATATAAATTATAAACTATCACTTTCCCTCGTCCAACTCACACCGACTAATTGCCTCTTCAATCCCACCGACGTTCCTACTCCATATGCGATGTCGCACAGTGGCTCATCTGCTATTAAGAGTACAGAGTAAGAGTTGAAAAACAAGAATTCATTTCGAGCAGCTACCGTTTATCACAAATCAACTAAGAGAAATAGTTCTTAATAAGAATGTATATTTGATCTTAGGATTTTTGTAGGGGGTTCACGTGCGAATGTGAAATTTCTCTGGCCATTGCCGTATAATTTCCCTTTTAAGTTAAGGGCTGACCATTAGAATTATTTTGTGTTATCACCTGTATAATTATTAAATGTTGCATATTATAATCGTTTGAATCTTGCCATTAGCTTTATACGAGCTTACATCTAATAGTGCTTTATGGTGTCTGCATTATATGATTATTAATTCTCTATTAAAAGATACTTAATAATAATAATTAACTAAAAGCAATTAAGTTAGTTTTATGACTTAAGACAGAGATTTAGTCATTAACTATTCATATTGTTCCAAATTTAAGCATAATTATTTTATGTGATTTAGCTTATATTTTGAGCCATTTTGCTGTAAGATATAAGTTGATTTTTTTATTTATTTAAATGCGCTTTCCATAGAAGTGGAACTAACCTTAGTAAAAGTAAATAATGAATATGATCTTTATATATATACAGTTAGTTAAATAAAAAATAGTTGAAAAACTTTTTACTTTCTAAACAATAATTGCATCAGTTTTTAAACAATTTAGGATACATATCCAATGTGGTTAATACGTTCGTGTGAAAGTTGAAATTACGTTTAAAGAGGTGATGAAGCAAAGCATTGTCAGCGAGAGTTTGAACTTTGTCTGCATGGAAGGATTGGAAGGACGGCAGGGAAGGAGCTTGTGGCTGTTGTAAGATGAAGGGATATAACTGTTAACAAGTTATAATAGGAGAGAGAACGGTGTAAAACTGACGTTATCCTCGAATTGGAGGGGTGGCGGCGATGGTATTGTATCCCGCGCGCACCATGGTGGTAGTCAGTCTGAGGCGTCCTCCTTATCCAGGGCGCCCACCCGCTGCTAAAGAGGGTGGCAGTGATGTTCACCCAATCAAAAGTTATTACAGAGCGATGGTCGTACACTCAGACGAACGGAGTATGAGAAGAAGAACGGGGAATGAACTCATGATTGCTCCACCCCCGTTCTCTCTCAGATATATATTGTGCAGCCTCGTTGTTCTTCCTCCTACATACATGCATATATACGTACATATATACATACATACATAATACATATATACATACATACATACGTACACACACACATATCCTTTCGCTCACCTCATATTGTTTCCCCACGTATTGTACATGTTCTTGAGACATAATGTGCTCAATTATTTTATATATGATGTCGTCTATTTTGATTTCTACTTGAAATCACTAGTAAAATCTCTCCACATAAGAATCCTAATTATTTCTTAATAATAAGTATATTTAAGCCCTGTAACTTTCATATTTTTTATTTTGATTCTTTCACCTGATTTTGATTCATTTCCATATCTTTAAAAATCAACAATTTGAATACAACACTTTGATTACATTTGATTTCATAATGACTGCAATTCTAGTAACATACATAAAGAAATGAATTAATTAGGAAGTCTATAGGTAAGTTTTCTAGCAACTTGTAAACGGAAATTCACGCAATTTGAAGATATGTCCAGTACAACCTCGACGAAGAAAGAATCGGAATCAGAAAGTTGTGATCCATTCGATTATCAGGTCGCCAGTAATGCACTGAGCTCACGCATCCTTTTCAAAATGATCTAGTAATGCTTCGACAAACTCAGTGACCTAAACAGAAACATTTTTTGGGTGCTACAGCTTGCTGGCTTAGGTAATGAGTTGGCAAGGCGAAGAACCATCCTTTTTGCTATCGGAACCTACTTGTGGGATAAGCGAATAGATTCTCTGGGAAGGGTTCAGAAAAAAAAACGTGGAGGAAGTCAGAAGTGCAATGCTTTGGAAAATGCTTCCAAGATTGAGGCAAGCTACGACATGTCCAGACTTGCCTGAACAGGTACGACTGGAAAAGTCTGAGACGATGCTTTCATTGTATAGACTTAGGGGTGTAGACTACATAGCACGTACAGATTCTGTGAGGAGATGAAGGAGACTCTAATACACTTCCTGACGGATTGCGACGAAAAAAGTTTAGCACTGGAACACTTGCGTTTCCAGGTTCATTTCAGGCTCGTTGCAACAGAACGAAATAGTCGACTTTTAACAAACCACTGACACGGTCTCAACCCGGAAACCCAAGTGTTTTTCATGAAAATGGCCGCGGAAAACTAAAAGATCAAATATAAAAGAGTCTGAAAAAAGTAACCGAAAGTCACTTATTTCTGGAGGTTAGGAATGTATAAAAAAATCCAGTGAATCAGGTGGGAACGATGCTTTTGGAAGGTAGACAGAAAACTCGTGAAAAGCGAAAAAAAAAAGCAGAATATTGATCTGGAGTTATTGGTAATTCAGGCAGTATTCATCGTAACAAACTAAGTTAGATAAACCTTTATCATAAAAACTCTTGATATTAGCCTACTTCGTAGTAAAAAAAAAAAAAATAATAAAAGTAATCCAGTAAAGTATAATATGAAACATAAAAATTATTGTTTTGTATCTGAATAAAGTCGATCTAAAATGTTTTGAATTTCCAATAACTTTTCTACATGCAAATCTAGGAATATTTCAGACAGACAATCATGAAAATGTAAGGTTGTTTCATTCTTCTATTTATTAAACTCTTCTAAAGTAGGAAAGTTTTTTGTACTCACAAAGCATTTTTTGATTTATTTATTTTTTATTATTATTATTTACTGTTTATATAAATTAATAAAAATATATTTCGGACAATATAGTTCAGTTAGCGAAATCAATATATTCGACCCAATTTTTCTAATGATAAATTAGTAAAATATGAACTATAATCTATAAAATAGGCTGTTAAAGCTATGTGCCTTTGTTTCAGAAACATAGACAAATAACTTTATTATAACTATTATTTATTTTTGTGTCAGTATCTTTTCAACTTCCTTGTTTAATAGTCGTGGCACGAAGCCCCACACGCCTGCGACCTCTCGCGATGGACCTGCGTATACATTTGTTCGAGATAAGTTATACTCAAAAGATACTATGCTCAGCTTTCAGCTGCCTTTAAGTCTAGTGACTTAACATGCGATTTGTTTTTCCATTGGTATTTGAATAAATGAATTATTTCTTTGGGGTTGATTCAAGTAATTATATTCACTTTCATTATCTTGGCCCCTCTCTCGGTGCTAATTAGGGTTTCCTCTGTTGACCATTATTCGTAATTAGTCCAAAAAACACTGTTGCGTAGACTTATACATTTTAAGAACATTTATCAACTGAAAACTGAAAGCCTAATATTAATATTATACTAATATTAAACTATTAGCAAAAAATCGTCGCACAGATATGACGATATACCATGTAGCTTGATACTTGTAATTGAACCTTACATTGATAAATCAATTCATCATATTTTCAATCTGTGCCTTGAAAAGGGTGTTTATCCGACGGCATGAAGACGGCCAGGATAGTTCCAATCTTCAAGCAAGGAAAGAAGGATGACCCCCGATAACTATAGGCCTATTGCTGTTATGTCTGTGTTTGCTAAGATCTTGGATGGCCTCATTTATGGCAGATTTATGGATTTCTAAATATTGTGTAACGTCTTCTCTGAGACTCAATTTGCATTTCTTCCTGAAAAAAGTTCAATTGATGCTATTTCTTGCCTTTTGGAAAAAGTGTACAAATCCTTGATCAAAATAATGACGTTATTAGTTTATTTTTCGATTGTTCCAAGGCCTTTGATATTGTGCAGCATGAAAGATTGTTAGAAACTCCGGACAAAGTTGGCATCCGGGGTGTCGCTCATCAACTCATGAATTCATATCTGGGCAATAGGAAACAAGTTGTCACATTAAGATCTTCTGATGAACGCGAATATCCAAAAAGAATTTCAATCTCGGACCCTATTATCTTCTAGTGGTGTAGGATAAGGCTCTAAATTGGGCCCACTCATATAATTATAGAGGTCAATGATGCACTCAGAAATAGTAGGAGAGGCAAGTTAATTCAGTATGCAGATGATATCAGCACAGTATTCACTGGAGAAATCGAGGATGATGTTGTAAATTGTGCCAATGTTGGAGCAGATGACATATTTAGATGGTACAAAGACAAATGCATTAAAATGAATAACTCCAAGACGGTTGGTCTGTGCTACTCAGTGCTCCAGGTGGAAAAGAGTACTCTCCTTTAGTTAAGACTGAATGTGGCAGCATAATCTTCTCACCTTTGACAAAATTTCTTGGACTCTACATTTCTGTAGATCTGCGCTAGAAAGAACATATAGGTTCACTGGCTCCTAAGCTTTCGAGCATAGTATATCTCTTGAAAAAATTAACTCTAATCCTCAATCTCGAGGCCTTGAAAGTAGTGTATTTTGGAAAATTAAAATCAACAGCTGCCTATGGGATAATGTTTTGGGGAAACAGCCCATGTACATCAATAATTTTCCGCATCCAAAAAAGAGCTATTCGTGCTATAGTTAAAGCAAGACCCAACGAAAGGTGCAGGTTGCCTTTTAAAAATAATAAAATCCTCACGATTCCAGCTCTTTATATCTTTTCCATCTGTTCATGGTTCTATAAAATTAGAAATAATTACAACACCTTCAACCATAAATATAATACTCGGAACAGTGACCACTTTCCTTTTCCTCAAGCAAACCACTCATTTTTCACATCTTCTTATTTGTTTATGGAAAGGAAAATATTTAATGCACTTCCAAATGAAATTTCATCTTCACCAACAAAGAAAATGTTTAAATCTAAACTAAAAACTATGCTCCTGGATAGAGTAATATATGATTTGGATGATTTTCTTACATAGACTTGCTTTGTAAACAAGTTGTAGTTGGATTGTTTAATGTATTGACATGTCTTGTTCATACAATTGTATGTAAAAATGAAGATAAATAAAGATTATTATTATTATTATTATTATTATTATTATTATTATTATTATTATTATACTCTGACTTTTATTCTAGAAATAATACTTAACAAAAACAAACTTAATAATAAATTGACAAAAACTAGTAACTAAAGGGAAGGGGGACTACAATGTAGATAAAACGGTGGCACTTGAACAAAACAATAAAACTGAACAAAGAAACAAATTCTGGAAGAAATTTTATGTGGTTACATTTTACAGAACAGAATAAAACTAACAAAAGTTTTCTATTTTATTTTTGTATTTTCTTTAGGTGTATTTTTTTTTCTCTAATGTTTTGAACTTATACCAAACTTTTCGCTGATGGTTTTGTAATTTCCGTCCAATCCTAAATGAATTCCTAATTAAAACAGGTAATCCTATTTTCCGACTGAATGAAATCTTAGCGGGCCTATCTGCAATATTATTTTCCAACAGTTTTCCCTTGTATAATTTAATAATAATTTAACCTTGTATAATTATTTAATAATTAAATAATTTAACTTGTTTATATTTACAATATTATCTTAACTTTAATTTATAAATTGTTGCTCATTCGCTTTAATATAAAAAATAAAAAAAAAATAAAAAAAATCTAACCTAAAACACATCCTTTTATTGAAAATCTGATTAAATTACGTAGTTATATACACACACATATATTTATATATGGGCTCATTATAAAATAAGCACGGACACACTTTTTGCCCAGTTTTCATTGACTGCACTCATTACAGAATCAGGACAGATTTCTTTTCAGGCTTCAGAAGTTCTTCTACAGTAATTTTTTTTTTTAAGTATCCTTTGTGGAAGTAATCGAGAGGCGTCGGATCTGGGAAGCGGGCGGGCCAATCTATTTTTCCCGGTAGGTGCGATTTAGATAACGCCTTACTATCCTCACATTATGAGCTGGACATCCATTTTGCTGAAACTGCATCATTTGCCGGCCTACTAGATGGAAATTTTCAAGCAGATCTGGGTGAAACTTCCTTAAGAAATAATGAGACGTGTTCAATGTTTCATTATAAAAATACGAACCTATAAATTGATCCGCTCATAAGGCGCACCATAATATCGAAACTATTGACTGATTCCTTGTCCAATATGTAATAACTGGGTTTTCATCTGCCCACAGTCGGAAATTCCACCATTGTCCGTAAACCATTGTTCGTAAATTTACATTCGTTACTCCATAAAAAATTTTTTTTTGTGCCTCTTTTAATTATAAACTCAATAATTATGTGAAATAATAAAAACTGGATGGCAGAGAATTTTTCTCATAAAAATTCGATATCTCAGCGATTATTAAACGCATTTTTCTCGTTCAATAATCAATTTTTTTTTATGGAAAAAATATACTTTAACAATTCGTTAACAAAGATATATGGTCCATTTTGAAATAAGAAAGTTGGTTTTGAAATCTCTTATTTCTCACTACTTAAAAAAAAATAATTGATCACATATTTTGAATCATTGGAAAAATTAATAATTGTATCATTTGGAATTTTGTTTTATGGTGTACTTTCCAAGGCAAATGGAACCAACGTTTCGACAGAGTTTCCTGTCTTAAGGCTTTAATATATAGATAGTCGTGAAGATGTGTCTTGTCTTAAATCATCTACAGAAAAATCCTTTTTCTGTAGATGATTTAAGATAAGAAACTAATAACTTTTAATTATCTTTTTTTATGCTTCTGCGATGTAACAAATTGTGTTTGTTTAAAAATTCTTTCACCACATCTTCACGACTATCTACATATTAAAGCCTTGATAAAGACAGGAAACTCTGTCGAAATGTTAGCATAATTGAATGTTTCTTGACCGATCTTCACCAAATTTCTTCATAACATAATTCATTAACGGTCAACAAATAATGTTACCCTGTATAACATGTATCTGTCGATTAATTGTATTATTTGTATAGGAAATAATCATGAAAGATCGTTATTAGAATTTTGACTATATGTTTAGATTACTTAATACCTTACAATACTTATACCATCCTATGTATATATGTCTATGTGTATATGGAGTTTAAAGAAAATCTTGAGGGAGAAATCGTGAAAAACTGATTTAATTAAATTATCCATTTTCCATTAAGTTGCAATTTACATTAACGGATTTATTATATTTAATTATCATGTGAATTACATAATTACCAGAACAATGCAGTATTTTAAAATAGCAATTTAGAAGGAAGTATGACGTCGCCGCTGTCGCAGAATCCACAAAAATTAATTTCCCAGAAAAATGTCTGAAACAAAAATTCGTATTTAGAGGACCTGGGAAGCATGAATTCCCGATTAAAAATAATTTCGAAAATATATTTGAATAGAATCTGACATTAGTATTTTTATTGTTTGCAAAACATTGATTAGTTTTATGTTGAAATCGATAGTATAAACACTTGAAAATTAAATATATAGGTTCTTGTTTATTGATTAATAGCAATGGCATGTTAATGTAATAATTACAAATTGATTGCGCAATAAAAACGCCCACAGAACCATGCACAGTGAACAAACATAGTAAATAAGTTGTTTTAATTAAAGTACCAACGGAAAAGTAAAATAGAGGTGTTAATTATAGCAAAGTGAAACTGGTTAGTTGTTGAACTTAGCCGAGAGGTTACAAACACTCACTGGTTAAGAACACAATTGAGCACTAGTGTTTTTGTTTACTATAGTAACAGTCCAAAATAAACACTGCTGTACATGTAGACAAATATAAACACACATATCAAGTGGTCAACTCTACATTTTAAACAGTTCGAACTTTAGAAATTTATCTTTAACTAAAACTCTTCTTGCGTAGCGAGATATGGGGTGGGCTGTTGCATTGATAAAAGCCTCAATTACTGGAAACTTTACCAAACAAATACAAAATAATCAAAGCAAATAATAATATTAAAATATTTTATTTTACTACGAACAAACTGTAGCTTGATAAAACATCCCATGAGGTATTTCTAAAATTTATAATTCGTCCAAAGTGAAATTAAATCTGCCACTCCACCGGTCTAAAATTTGATGGACAGAGAGTCAGAAAATATGGCTAATTAGTGCGTCTCGTAGCATGTATTTCGATGTGGCTATCTCTCCTCGCCAGTATTTAGCTAGCTGAGTCGTTTCCCTTTATCCATTTTTACATGTATGTCTTAGGTCAGTGCCCCCGTTTCGCCAATACTAGGTTCCGCATATTTGGGTGGTCAAACTAATTATCCAACACAAAAGCTATTATCTTCAGGGACTTAATTACAAAATAATAAATATTTTTCACCTGGGAAATATTATTAATAGACAACTGTAATCCTAACTTTTTTATGGAACAATTTAGAAAATGATTTAATATTGGTCAGAAAACCTGAAAATATATCCGAAAATGCGAATATTAAACCCAAAATACTCTTCAAGTACCTAATCACTCCCCACTTCGAGTTCCTATTTCTTCCTACCTCAAGCTTGTAGTGGGGGCAAACTAAGAAGCAATCTACTGAAGAGAGTAGGGGCTAGTCCAGCCGCCTGCATAAAAAGGGGTCTCACTCTCACTCTTCTCATTAAGTCATTGTCAACGTTCAACGTAATTCGTTCTCACATAGTCACTCTGCCATTTAGTTCAGCTCTGCTATTTTCACGCTATCATGCGTTCAATTAAAATATTACGGTGTCTATTATTCGCATTTAATATAAACAATGCTCAATAAGTCTAACTTTAATCAACCTGTCTAACCTACAAAACCATCTAGTACAATCACTTCACCAAGACTGTCGTTTTTTTCTTGCATGTTACATCAAGGGCCAAATTCTAGAGGGGTTAAATTTATAAAACAGATCAATAAAAAAGAGTTTGATGTACGTATTGTTATTCCTGCTACAATCCCTGTACGATTATAAGTAAAATAAATAAATAATATTTGGTTGGACAGCACGCTCAAAGAAATGCTTGGGGGAGTTAGAGATTAAGAATTCCTTAAGATATTGACAGTCAGGGCGGTAGATTACTGAAGGCGGTGGTTTCATAGGAGTAGCTTTTTGTTTGTATGTGGGAGGGGGGGTTATAAGAGCTGCCTTGGCTTAGGACCTAGCCTTACTCAATAATAATAGCAACAAAATGTTTAACTAATGTTTTGTTAATCGGCTTCAGTGGATATTGAGTGTTCTGCACTGTTTCTTGAGTGCAGTCGACTTCTGAACAATGTCAGAACTGTAGTATTATGCTCTGCGGCCAACAAATATAAGTTTATTTATTTCCTTCATCACAATATGTATCATCACTTTAAACTTGCTTATATAAAGAATTCTTCTAACATTCATATTAGAAGAATTCTTTATATAGAATTCTTTATTCTTCTAACATCAATATTAGTTTAATTTCATATCAAATTCGAACCTTCTAATATGTAAATGTTAATTTTTATTATATTTGTTATTGTTTAGAGCGAGCTATTAAAATTTTTTTTCAACATGAATATATAATTCATATTAAAAATACCATATTGTGCCTTGGTAGAACTTCTTTTTCCATATATATATATATATTAATTGAATTTCTGTTATATTATCTCTTATAAAGAAGAAACCTCTCAATATCAATATTTTCTTTACGTTAACTGTATCAATTTTTCCTATATACATCTACTGTATTATATTATATTTATTTATTTTTATACACTTCATCGAATAATGTTTTTTAATAATCTATAATGATTCAATTGAATTTGCGCTTCAATAAATCCAGGACACAAAAAAATATCATCATTCTTTTTCGTGGCAGTTATAAAAATAAATTTGTTTAGTTAAATCTTGATATTCTACGTCAGTTAAACATTATTAAGCAGCATAGAAAAATTTAAAATAATAAGAGTGCCACTGTTTAGCTTATTGTTTTCAAATTAATTAAACCAAATTATTTTATTTCTTATAATGTTTTTATTTTTTTAATAAGCCACATACATTTCAGATTGTTTCAAATTGAGGAACTTCCTCACCAGCCTTGCTGTATCCAATAACACAGACTTCTGCGCCCTCTCCAACAACTAGGATTCCACCTCGAGCTCATTCCATATTCTCAACTGTCTCAACAGGCACTAGGCCAACAGCCGATATGACGATCGAGATTACCCTAACCACATCCAGCTGGTACATGACTTTGATTTCAACCGCTAGATCCTGGTACTTCCGCTACTTCTCGGCTAAAGTTTTGCGGGTATTGTCGTCCAAGGGAATAACTACATGTATTATTTCGGCTGTTTTTTTTTGGGGGGTATTTAAAATAAGGATGTCTAGTCTACTGTGCATGATGTGATCATGCAGTGATCCCAATAACCTTTTTGGGGCCTTCGGGGAATACCTGTAATGTGGGAGATCCTTATTATTATTATTATTATTATTTTTAATTTCTCCTAGTAATATAAATATTTGCATTTGTTTCAGATTTTGTAAATTGAGTTTCCATAGGATATATATATTTGTCTGATCCCCCTGTGCAAGACCAAGTATTTTTTATAACTCAAGGATCGCACAGAAAGTTCAATTTGATATTTCGTTTAGGGATGACCCTACAATAAAGTTTTGGTCTTACAATCGGTCATCCGGGAGTACTAATTTTACTAAATTGGAGTTTTTGTGATTTTCCTTTCAACTTTATAAACACTTTTATAGGCCTATCACTTTTATAAAGAATATTTTTCTGGGAAAATGGATTTTTTTTTTCTTGAGGTTTCTGGGTAGCATTAACGTTAAAATACTTTGGACCATCGCTAGAATTCTAAATTTTAAGAAAATCTATTAACTGGAGCGCATAATTTACAGAATTTATGTATTTATTTTTTTAGTTTTTTGACATTTTCCCGAAAACGGTTACAATTTTCTTTAAACTTATAATATTAAGTTCACAGATAATAAAGTATCGCATTTATTTGAAATATACCACAGAAAAAATTGATTTTCGGGTGGTTCTCAGAAGAGTCCTGTTAGTTGGGTTAAATTTGCCGTTTTTAAAATTATATTAATTGCAATAAACTCCTGTGAGTATTTCGCACCAGATTTTACTTCTTTATCCCCCCCCCCCCCCCCCCAATGAAGATAATTAATATTAATATGAATGATTATAAATCATATTGTGTTACGGACCAGCAAACTTGCAGCGGGCGTTAGAATATTTTTCAATGAAAAGAAATTAAGACAACAAAATTCGTTGCGAGTTAATGTTTTAGTTTAACCCCGTACAGAAGTGGAAAATAGTTTTTTTTTTTTTAGTAAAAGAAATAAGGAAAATCAATATCATACCACTTTGTAAACTTGAAATTCCAATGACCCACTCTGGAGGCAACAAAATAGGATCGTAAAGTTTTTTTTTACAACCGGAGCACTCTTCTGAATAAATAAACATCTATCTACTCCAGTTAGAGGCGCCAAGAGGAGATGTACTGTGCCGTTGTATACTACTAGAAAACAATTAACGGATATATGCTCCGGCTTTCTACTCCATCCATTTTGATTATCTACAACCTTTTAATGTTAATAACTTTTTGGCTAATACAATAAAATTGAAATGAACAATTAAAAGGTTTAATTTTGTTTTTTTTTTAACTTACTTTCTAGAAAGAAAATATGGCCTACTTTAGGGTTTTAGAACGTAATATTTCTTTATAATAAATTTTTTGAATTCTCTTAGTGTGATTTTGTTTTAATGTTGATGATGATGTAATAAGATATATCTTGCCTGCAACAACAAAAAAAAACATCTGCTACGACATACGCCACATAACATTTGACCTAACGAACCTCTTACCACAAGCTAGGTGAGATCAAGAACCGCTTACCTTTGCCTCTAGGAAGGAGAGGTTGGGGAAGTTTTATACAAGCATATATAAGGGCTAGTAGCTACACTCAAACATTCAATCTTGTACGTACAGTTTTCAAGAAAACATCAACAACCTTCACCAACACTCTGCCAGTTCACAGTCTGTCATTTCTAGTCATGCTACCACTCTTTCAGTCAGTATAAAATCCTTGCAGTAAATTGTTTTCGTAATTAATTAATCAGTGTTCAGTCTGTGTAACTTCTCTCTTCTATATTTATCTTGGTCCAACCTCATACAAAAACCCCATTACAGCATCTTAATGGTACATCTCGACAAAATAAGACTCCAAAGACTACTATCGAGCAAAAATATAGAAAAAGATCTTTACTCAAATTAACTTCACTCAATTAATGATGAAGAACAAGATGATTGGAAAGTTTAGAAAACGATAGCAGCAGGATATGTAGTATTCGTAAAAATGGAAAAATGAAGAGATTTCAGCAATGATTATCTAAGATGGTGGGAAGATGTGTAGACCAAAGCCCTACCAAGAGATGTAGCGTTTGTTGAAGAAAGAATTACACCATGAATTCCTATATTAAATCTATATGTGGGTTGGAACTTCGCAATCACATATATCATTATCATAAGTTCAAATAGACTCGGAAATGAACAAGTCCGAGACAAGTAGACGGTTTTAAAGACACGTCACCACTATAGAAGACACTTCAGCAACATCATACATTCCATCTTCAGCAATCATTCAATCTTCTTCCAACACGACTCTATCCCTGGAGAAGTTAAGAGCTGCTTTTCTCTCTATACCGAGCAAGTTAAAAAAGGAGTTGTGTTAAGAGGCATTCTGGAGAGATATAAAGGAGAGACTCAAACATAATTTTCTCAACAATTATCCTACAATTCAAGTTCAGTGTACAAAGTAAGTCCATCACACCGTCCACTCGCTTAACGTTGATTTTAAATAATTATTTTATTTTTTACTAAGAGTAAGAGGATGTACGGCAATCTTGTCAAATTTGCGAAATTGAGTTTTCACCGGAAATACATATCTTGAGGAACCTTAATGTTTTTAGCCAATGGTCACTGTGCATATGTGGAAGGGTGTGAACAAAATAATTAACAACGAAAAATTTCACAACTCAAACTTGATATTCCATTCAATTCAATTTTACGATTTACTCGAAAACGGCTACAAAGCATTGTTTTAGCTTCTTATTCTATTCACATAAATGAACGTCCATCACTTTTTTTTTAAACATTCTCCCGAAAAAATTGATTTTAGTTAGTTCAGCGGAATTTCGTGATTTCAAAATTTCAAATGTCATATTGGTTCAATGTTATTGGCGTCTCTTCAGGACTATAATGTAAACTTCTACTAACTACCTGAATTGAAGGCTCTTACCCACAAGTATAAGAGATGAGATGAGGGCTCTTACCCATAAGTATAAGAAAGGGGAAATGATTGTCCCTGATGGTGAGGAGTTGTCCAGTTAGACGCCTCCTGCCCTTGCAAAGAGAAAGATCCGAGAGTACGACGAGATTGGGAAGTGGCAAAGACGCTGGGATGAAGCAGAAAAAGGGAGAGGTTGCCCGAATTTGAGTTTGAGTTTGAGGTTGGGATGAGTTCTTCCCGAATTTGCATCACAGACTGTCGATACGATTCCTGGAGCTGTCCCAAACCGTAACGAAATATTTCACGGGCCCTGGGGACTTCAATTCTAAGCTCCATATGCTGGGATTGAAAGATTCCCCGAATTGCCAATGAGGTGAACGGAACACGGTGCATCACGTTCTCTTCCGGTATCCTCTCCTCGACGATGCAAAAATCCATATGGAATTCAAGCTGAAAAGAAGGCGAGAGAACTGGCCGGGAGATTGTAAAGAACTGATGAAAAGTGCCATAAACTTTAAAGACTTTGTTGAGTTTGCTCGCGAAGGACTAGACGTATATGTAGAGGTCCGCCTTCCCGTGGCAGGGACTGAAACTTGCCTACCATGTAGGCAATGCTGAGTGACCATAAGCACCGGTTTTGGCTATGCGCTATGCTCAATAATAATAACAATAATAATAATAATAATAATAACAATAATAATAATAATAATAATAATACCTACCTGAATTCCCAAATGGAATAGATAAACTTCACAAAAAAATCAAATCAAAGCATTATTAGTGTAATATTTTCAATAATAATTATTATTACGAATAACCAACCAGTTACTAACAAACAGAAACATCGCCAACTTTTAGGGTTTAATAAGACGTGGAAAGATTTACGCTTTAGATAGCAAGAGTGTCAATAAATATTGAAGTTCAATGTAACAGAGAAATCCAAGTGACATTATTATATGGAATGTGACTGAGTGATTCACAAGAGTGTGTGTGTTCACATTATTGGATGTGATATGCTGATAGACATTTTCTGTGGAACTTTATTGGCAGTTTCTCAACAGTACAGCTAACATCTTAGAATTCTGCCTTTAATGAATTTTATCACTTTATTGTAACTATAATTTTATCAAATACTGCCCAGTAACAATAAAAGAGACAAATGTGATTAGAAAAAATTCGCCACAGGATTTGTAAACTAAAACAATTATTTTATTGCTAGCCGAAAAGACTGGGGTTATAAAAATTCTAAGAAAACACACGGCTTTCTTTCATTGTAATTCTTATAGTTCTAAATGACCTAGTTTTCTTAAAATTCGAAATTTTTAGTGAATGTTTAGTTCCCTTAATTACCAACAGGTGGTGGAACGTAATTAATTGTAATGATCACTTTACAGGAAAACATAACTTCTCTGTTTCCACTGAACCTTTTAAATTTCAATTTTTCGGGCCATATGTTACAAATAAAAGTAATAGATTTATATGTGTATTTATTTAATGGCTGGACTCAATAGTTCCATGAGCAACCGCATCAAGGTGCCACAATTAAACTTCCAAGCGCACGTCAACTATGCATTACACCCTTGTGAAATGTATTGATGCGAAGGTACTTCAACTTCGATAGCAAGTCATTCACCTAGTAGCGGTAAGAGAAATTGAATAAAGCTAAAAATCTACTGAACTTAAGAATGAGTTACTTAGATAAAGTTTAAAGAGTAAATTTCCAGTCTCTACATCAACATCAGTCTTGACCACCACGCTGGACCACACTAATTCACCAACGTTAGAACAAGCAAGAGTTCTCCTCAGTCATATCACTATTCATGAAGCGATTCAAAACAGCCAACTCTACCATTCTACATTCTTAACGTTTTATTCAAACGTTCACTTTTCTTCGGCCACTGATCTTCTACAAATTCTTTTCCCTTTTTTTTATTTTTATTTCTCCACAGTGAGGATTCCCTTAGCCCCCACCCCCCAAAAAAACCTATGGCGCCTCATAAAGGCTTGCAAGACGGCGATATTTTGGGGGCATGTGGTAAGCACCCGCAGTACATTCGCCGTTTAGTTCTGACTTTCGCTAACCTAGGTGCGCTACCAACTCTAGCTTCCCATTTTTTCTCATGATGCACGGTCAACACCGACTTTGCCCCTCACGGGAATCGAACCCTGAATTCTCGCACCATAGTCATATGCGCCGGCCACTACACCAACATTTGAGAACCCTCACCCAACACATTCTATTGTTTTTATCGTTTCCCTCCATAAGTCTCTATCCTTGGAGTCGTCAATTGAAAGGCTATATCCCGACATATGCTCTTAGCCATCTTCAGCCCTGATAACTTCGGCCTGCCTCTCTTTTTTCTTCTTTCTGAGTCTCATTCCATGATCCGTCTGGGGATCCTCTACTCATCTATCCTTGAAACATGTCCAAGCCACTCTAACCACTTTTCTTCAGTAATTCTTTGGAGAATGTCCTTCTTCACTTTCATGTCTTTCTTATCACTGTCACTCTTCTCTCCTTACACAGTAAAATCCGGTAAGTTTAAGGGTCAGTTCGCGTGTTCTCATTTCCACATCATCAATCAACTACCATTTCCTGCTACCATTGCATGTATAAGATATATATATCTCACTAAGTTTCAGGAAAAACTTTGGAGCCATTTTGAACAATCGCAAAAAGCTAAAAATTTATTGCGCACCAACATTTAACCGATTTTCTTTCTCCAAACTTTGTATCTTTTAAATAAATTTAATTTTGGTCTGAATTACATAGTTAGTAAAAACCGTAAAGCAATTTGAAATAGCACTTCGAAAGAAATGCCTGAAGTCACCACCGCATCCGCCCCAAAAATTATTTTTCTTAAAAATAAGTCGCAAATAAAAATGATAGTCAACTACGCATAGATGTGCATGGTTAGTTTGCGAAACTTAAAGATATCCGTTGCACTTTAGGGAAGGGAAAACGAAATGAAAAACTATTTGGTAGTCATGTTTCCGATTGACGGAAAATATGCAGAACCTTCATTTGGTATACGAAGTTAGTAGTAGCTAAAAGGAGTAATATCAAGATTGAGTTTCCTCCGATTTCTGGTTTTTGAGATACTTAGCTTCCGATTTCAATGATCAGCAACGACTTCAACGATTTTCTTTTAACATAAAATGCTATCTGCATATATATATATATAAACCTATTACTTTTATTTGAAATATTTTTCTGGAATAATTGATTTTGAAGGGTTTCCGGAGAGTGTGTGAGTAAAGTATAACTTTAAACTGACTTTGCAAGATTGGTAAGGAGTTGAAGCTGAAGATGATGGTAAAATTGTAGTCACAGTAGAACCGTAGAAACTATTGCGGAAGTATTGCAATCGAGTCAAAAGGTTCCTTAAGTTTTGAGGTTTCTTGCTACCATTGCAAGAATTGCATAGTGTGTGTGTGTGTGTGCTTTTGTCTGTATCCCTCTGTTTATCGGTGCATTTGTGGTCAGCATAATTCAAAAACAGCAAAAACGCAGAAACTTGAAACTTGTGCTATCAATGGACCTCTATAAGGTTTTGATCAAAATCTAGATCTTTCAATTTCTGGAAATTTTTCTCAAAAAAGGCTTTAATGTTTTTCTTTAAACTACATATATCAACTACACATACACAGAGCTATAACTTTTATGTAAAACATTTCTCTGGGAAAATTCATTTAGGTGTGGGAGGGATTGAAGGAGGAGGAGGTTATGCTATCTTAAAAAGAAATGGTCGTTTTATAAAGTTTACATTCACTCCCATTCATATAAATTGAAGGCAACTAAACATCTCGTGAAAATTATTATGTTTCCAGAGAATTAGGCCAATTATAATTTTGTAAATTGCAGGAAGAGAAAGTCGTGTGAGTGATTCACACGAGATTTTCATTGATTGCTATTACTTTTATCGATTGCGAAATCTTTTCTGATTACTGGAAAAATAAAAAGCTTCCTTTATAGAAAGCTGGAATTAACTAGAATTGTGAATGAGAATTAGTTGGTATCAATTTTGAAGACTATATAAAGAGGAAAATTCCCTACTTCAAGAAGTTAAAACGAAAGAGATATAAATTATACGTGTGTATTTAGAAAGTTCTTTTCAATAAAAGAATATTAATCTTTTATGTGTATATATATATATATATATATAAAATTATTAAAAATAAATAATTCGGAAAAACTACTTGATGACTACAAGGGATGAGGGGATAAATCAGAAAAAGATTCAATATAAAGAACTAAGAGTATCCTTCAGAATGAAAATAGGGAAGTTGAACCTAATGGATGTGCTCTTAATGACCCGGCCATGACTATTTGTTTAAATTTATGGTGGCCGTTAAGAGGCAAGTCCATTAATGCAGCCAGCCGGTCGACAGACCATTGTCCTCGACTAGAATTCATCCCCACCATCACTCCCCACTGGCCACTGTATACATCTCCATAGTTTTTTTGTTTTTTTTCTTTTTGCATAAATTTAATCAACTGTATTTACTTTATACGTTTAAATAATTGAAATGTTAATTTGAGCAACTATTTCGTTTTAGAAGGATTACTAATTTTCCCCTCTCCTTTTTTTTTCTCCTACCGCTGTGTGAAAAAGGATTAAGAACGTGTCATAAAATCTTCGAAATCGAAATTGCTTTTTTCATGTTTTAAGGTATTACATGTTGGAATTACATGTTTTAAGGTATAATAGCAAGAGAGAGAAGACAGGCCCTCTCTGGTACTCTCTGACTTAAGCAGGCTAGAGTGGGAGAACCTGTGTATATAAGCCAGTGGTAACCTATCTAGATCTATCTATCAGATTCAACCATACATCGCATTGTGTCATATCTCTACTCCCACCTATTATTCTATCAGTTTCATTATAAAGTCCAGTGCAGTTAGTGTAAACTTATAGCTACATTATAACAGTGTCTTCATATCTCGTTCATTCAATCAAATCTAATTTCTCTCCTCATCATCTCCATTATATAAGGTTCTCTTTTTTTTTCTGTGCGGAGGGGAACCTGCGTAGATCCTTAAGGGACAAAGTTATACGCATTTGCTCGGACAGTCAGGCTGCACTGAAAGCTCAAGAGGCTTACAGAACCACCTCATCCCTAGCTAAGGAATGTCGAGAGACATTGTCGAGACACCTACTAGAAACTACCGGGTATGCCACAATAAGCCTTAGTTGGCTGCAGTGCCGAGGTATAGCCCACCCGCAGTTGTTAGTAATAATAATAATAATAAGGTTCTCTTTTTATGAAAAAACCTGTGAGTGGAACCATTCACGCTTCTGATGCAATTATTTCATCAAATTTGAGCTTCCCTTGAATTTTTGTTTAGATATTATGATCACATATTTATACCATTTATTAAAAACATTTTTTTTCGAACTCAGGGGATCATAAAGCATGTGTTTGCGGTGAAAACTCAATTTCGAAAATGTAACACGATCGCTTTACCAGGAGTAAGAGGAAGTAAATAAAGACAGTGGAGGCGGGATGGTTGTGGGGGAACTACCACCTCTAACTTGTATTTTTAACCTACCTATCGGTGGATTTTATTAAATCGATAAGAATGTCCCTTTTTGTTCACTAAGGTTATTAAAATACAAATTCCCTGATGTTTTTCTCTACTACTCATGCCATTGAGTTTTCCTTATATAGGTACTTGACATCCTGAGTTATTTATATTTAACGGCAATATTGTTAAAAATAATTATAAGGACTTAATTTAATCTACTAAACGTCACAAACAGAATAAAAGTTGGAGACGTCGTATGCAACGTTCAAATTACTTTTTCTTATTGTAGTTAATAATAATAATGACTTTTATTCTGGCTTTTAGTCATTAATAATAATAATGACTTTTTAATTCTTAAAAAAGTTTTACATAAAATTATAAAGCATTAACGACAAAATATTGATGCAGACATATTCATGGTCGTTAGACCATCTGAAGAGTCATCAAGAGTATATAAAAAAAGTTGGTGTAGGATTACTTTCCAAATAGATGATGTAATGTGGAGTATTATAGGTCAAATTGAAATATATTTTTTACAAAGTATTTGAAAATAATTTCGACACTAGAATACATTTGGAAACCCCATACCTGTGCCCTGTATGTAACTACTGATCTAGATAATGCTTATTATAGTTATTTCGTAGTTAACAAATTAATTTAAAACGTAAATAATCATAAATAAATTTTGCCCATTACGTTTATTACGGGTGATGGGAACACACTTTATTTAACACTTTATAAAAAAGATCTTCATCACAATTGCCTCAATATAATGTAGCTCAGGATGCGAGGTTGGAAATAGTGAATAGATACTCACAAAGACTGACACTGTACTCACAATTTATATTATACGTTACTAGTGATCTTCCAATATTTCAAATCCTTGCCGGTAGTTATCCTTGTTTTTGTTTAGGCAAGCACAATCTCTACCCTCGCCCAAAATCACCCTTATACGTTTCCGAAAACAATCGCAAAAAGTAAAAAATCCGGATTTCTGGTTGTCCGATTTTTATCAAAACCTTATTGTCAGGCTTCCGGTAAAACTTAAACGAAATATCAAGTTAAACTTTCTCCGACTTTCCGTGTTCGAATTAAGGCTGACCCCTCTCCCTCTACACACACACACGCACACCAATTTCAAAAACCACTTTTTCGTTTGTTCTCAGAGAACATCAAAACGTGTATTTCCGGTGAAAATCTGATATATTACATTTGACACGATTGCTGTACTTCCTTCCTCTTGCGGTAAAAAGTGAAAGTAAAAAAAAAAAAAGATTGGATTAAAAGGAAATTTTTATGTTGAAATTGTCATAAACATTAATTATAATGAAATATGTATGTGTGTTGAAATCTTGGTACGATTCACCAAAGAAGGCAGTAAAGAAGACAGAAAAAAAAAGATGGACGTCAACAAAATTTGCAGCCGAGTATGTTGGTTTTGAAATATGAATAATCTTGCATAAGAAAACGCCACCCAAAGCTGGAAAAGTATACAAAATAAAATGTCCTAGACTTCAACAAAACACACACACACATCCACATAAGCAAATGTGAATACAACAGCAGGACATAAATTTTTCACATGAGCGGACGACGGTACTAGGAGTAAGTGGGAAGTGGGAAGTCAGGCGGGCGCCCTATAGTCGACGTGGAAGTAAGAACTGTTAAAGTTGTAGATGAAGAGAAGCGACCGGAATGAGTGTGTGTGTGTGTTTCGGGATTGTGGTCGAATTTTGTGAATTCATGTACAGCGGCCGCACGGTGGGAGACCTTCAGGTTATCAATGATGCAAACGGAAACTGGTCCGGGACCTAAGAAAAGATCTAAACCTTCCTTACTCCAGGGAACCGCCATAGGACATTATACAGCAACCTAACTCAATGCAATAAATGGGATACCCTAATATTTAACACTTGAGGCAGAATCGCTTATATTTACCATTGTATTATTTATTCATGTATTAGTTAAAGTTCTTTTAACAATTAAAAATATAGTGTAGAATAGTGTTTTTGAAATTTATAAATAAATATTGATACTTAATGTACAATCATTTGTTGAATAGAAAAATCTGGTGTGTAACAATCACACGACTCTTCCTTACTGCAAATTACACGGTTATAATGACAAACATAATTTTTACTAAAGTTTTCGTAGTCTTCAACATTTTTTGAGGCAGAATGACCTCAAACAAAGTGACAGGATTTCTGTTTGTACAGTTAGTATCCCAAGTTCAATGAAATCCCGCTGAAATTATGGAGAAAATAGCAGAAAACTGGAAAAACTATGTCATACGTCTGGACGACTGATTTTCTTCAAATTCGGTACTTTTTGGCATCACATTTCATTGTAATTAATATTATATATAGAGATGTTTGAATGATAAATAAACCAAAATAACACTTTAGAGGAAACCCATAAATCCCCAAAATCGCTTTGGTTTAACCGATTTTCTTCAAATCTGGTATTCTTGCAATGCTAACAAATATATATTAATATCGTATAGGTAGTAGTATCTTGAATTGTATCAAACTTCTATCAAGGAATGGATAGAAGATCATCGTCTGCAACAGTGGGAAAGAATACCAAGGCAGAGGCATTAAAAGACATTGACCTAAACTTACCAGGACCTATAGCCAAAGGGAGATAAGGCTAAAATTTGGTCTATTAACAGTGCATTGTAGGCTGAATAGGCACATGCACCAATCAATACGTGCAGATTATGCGGTATGCCGATTCTGCACGACTGACGAGGATACCCCGGTACAAATTCTTTGTGAGAGGTTTGATGAGGACAAGGTTTTTTCAACTGGGGACAAGCAATCCCGAAGCTATAAGCTTCATGACGAAGCTAAAAATTGTGCTATAGTTTTAGGGGATCCACAATAGTCCTCTTAATGCAGGTCACAGTGGAATGAGGCTCGCCCTCTTCGTCTGTCAATCTAATCCAATCTGATCTTAAATTGTAATGAAGTAGTACGTTAGTAGAAAGCAAAAGTTACTGCTCCCAGGGAATCTTCTACAAAGCCAATTATGCCGGAAAAATGTTTCG
>JAAEAF010002752.1:0-13078 GCA_011037195.1 Triatoma infestans | reverse complement strand
ATACACCTCTTGACGGCAAGGTTATCTCCAGAGAAGCCTAATGAAAGGTTAGGTAGAAACTTGAGAAGTCTAGGTAGGAACGTAATAACATCCCTAGGTCCTTACCAAATCTTAAAATTTTTAGAGAAATAGAATCAGCAGGTTGAAGATTGTAGAAAAATTTATTGTGAAAAATCTAGACATTCTCTTAGTCCTTTTAATACAATTACATATAAATGACAACCAACTAATCTTGGCAGGTAGAGAAGTGATGTTTTGGCCCAGTAGAGCGCTCTAAAAACACTGAAACAACTATATATAACATTTGAAAGTAACGCCACAAATTCCGCATTATTAGCCAAAATAATTTTTTCATAGAAATGTTTCAAATAAAAGAGTTACGTTTGTATCTGTGCAGCAAGCGTTCCTAGATGTTCTAAAGAAAATCTTTCTAACCGTTTTCGAGAAAATTCCAAAGAACTCGAACACCAATTCAGTAAAATTGCACTTCAGGTTAATCGATTTTCTTCAAATTTGGAATTCTATCGATGCTTCTAATGGGTATTATTATTAGGTGGTAAAAGCATACATTATACCAGAGTGACACTTTTGAAGAAAGCATAACACTATTGTTCCCTCAGAACTCCCAAATTCCGGGAAAATGTTTCAAATTAAAGTGATATGTATTTATGTATGTGCGTGGAGAGTATACATAGTTTAAAGAAAATCGTTGGAGCAGTTTTCGAGAAAATCGCGAAAAATAAAAAAAAAGCATTCAGTGAAATCGCACTACCGGTTGATGGATTTAACTGAAACTTCGTGTCAGATGCCGTGGTGGTATCTAAACAGCTTGATCTTCCTCGATTTTTTATTACCGATATTTTGTTTAAACACACCGGTTTTAATGTATATATCAAAACACATTCAGACCATTCTCTAAAAACAGTTTTTCGTACTCAGGGGACATGTAATTCTGGTGAAAACTCAATTTCGAAAATTTAGCACGATACCAATTCTTCCTCCCACAGCTATAAGAAAGTGGCAAGGAAGTACTACCTCTACGACATACTGCCAGCTCTATCAATTAGCTAACTTATAAATTGGCTAAATATACAGGAAGAAAAATGAGCGGATATGGATTACGAACTCTTTCATAAAAGATTTTGTCCACGTCGACGAAAAAAATAAAGTCTCGCCTGAAAGAGGTCGTTATATCATTATTAGTTTTGATGCCATCTCTCATTTCACCTTGCGAGATGTACTGTATAGTGCACGAACTTCACTTCGCAGAGGACTTGACGAAACTCACAACATCTGTCGTATATTTCATGTTCGATGGGACTTTTTTCAACGAAGTAGGGGCCAGCAAGTGTTCCTCGCTAAGCCTGGTAGTGACCAACTTGTGCAAGAAAAATAAACTAATAAGCTATCTATTGCGCGAAGGCCTACCTATTGGCACAGGTATGGCATTTAAAAAGAATCGATTCTCAGACGTACTATTTAGAGAAAGAAGTATGGAATATTGGGACACACGGGATATCGGAAGAAAATCAATACCAGCTGGTACTTGAATGAACGCTCACACCACCATTCTACTTTCGATTCTAGGTAGGTTTGATCACTAGGTTGAACAAACGTGCCTTCAGGATAATCGAGCCAACGGATTGTCCCAGAAAGAGAAACATCTTCGGCAGGGTTCATGGCTAAACAACATCCTCTTGTAGGGAAGCGAGAAGAAATAGAGAAACAAAGAGAGAAAGGTCTGTCCCTTATTTGCAAAAAGTGTCAGAGAAACTTTCTTCAAACTTCGAATGCTTACTAAGCTTAGTGGAATTTGCATTACATACATAAATACAGGAGTGAGGGTATTTAGGGATAGGAATTATTTAATATATCTAAATTGTATGGCAGTGCCTTGTCAGCCCTCAATAAAACGTGGAACGACAGTAAATGCAAGCCTTAAAGATTTTCCATTCTCTCGTTAAATCAATTTTTCATGAAAAAATGGTTAAATAAAAGTGATAGTTTTAGGAAAATTTCTGCAGCCTTGGCGAAAAAAATCTTAAAATTCAGAAAACTATTTTACAAATTTGCACTAGCAACATGCAGTCAACCGATTTTCTTCAAACTTGGAATTCTTATAATACCAACATTATATTATATTATTATGGAGGGGAGCTTAATGCTGCAGCCCTCAGGACCATCCAAACATAAAATTAAAAAATTTGACTCGCAATACTTCCTCTTACAGCAGTTAGAGAAAACATAAACAAATAAATGCAAGTCAGACAAAGATGTCATATACTAGGGCAGGGAGAAAAGTTCTCGGCCTAGCCCATAGTGGCACTGCTACAAATGAAATGATTGTTTTATTAAGTTGGCACAAGTGTTGCAAAAGTCAATGCCAAATGTGAATTTGATCAGACAAATAGTTGTTTATACGGCTGTTTAAAGTAAGCGTGTTGTATATTTTTGAAAAATGAATAAACTTGAATAACGTTCGTCATAAAATTATTCGTTGGGGATGATGGTTTATCGCCAACAGAAATTCATCCACAGTTGGTGAAAGTGTATAAGGAGTCTGCACCTTCGTTATCAACAGTAAAAAAAATGGGCAGCTGAGCTTAAACGTGGTCGTACATCGATTGAAGATGATCCACGTAAAGGACGTCCAAAAACTATAACTACCGAAGAAAATATCGAGAAGATACACTATATGGTTCTACGATTAAAGGTGAATGAGATAGCTAAGGCTATAGGCATCTCAGAAGAAAGGGTACGGTACATTTTACACGAAGAACTCAGCATGAGAAAGCTTAGTGCAAGTTTGGTGCCGCATTTGTTAAATGCTGATCACAAATAAATGAGGAATCGAGTTTCTCAGCAATGTTTGTGCCGTTTTAAGAAGAATCCAACCGATTTTCTGCGTCGATTTGTTACGATGGATGAAACGTCGGTTCATAATTTTACACCTGAGTCAAAACAACAGTCCAAGCAGTGGATAGAAGCCGGTTGCTCTGCACCGAAGAAAGCAAAGACAATTGCATCAGCTGGAACGGTTATGGCTAGTGTTTTTGGGGATTCCCCAAATTAATGAGGAATATTATGCACATCTTCTTGACCAGCAAGATGAAAAATTAGAGAGAAAAGGCCTCGTTTGCAAAACGACAATGCACCAGCATGCGTCCGTCAAGTTGGACTGGCCACCATCGAATTTTAAAAAGATTTTTTGCACATCGTTAGTGCCGCGTTTGTGCCGGCGATCTGCAAAATTTCAGCGTTTGTGCCGTATAATTAGCAGAGTTATTAAAGAAAGAATGTGGCCAGCCCAACTTGACGTCAAGTTAGACTGGCCACCAATTTCTATTTGACTTTTGAAAATTCTTTTTTTACCAATCGTTAGTGCTGCGTTTGTGCCGGCGATTCACCAAATTTCATCGTTTGTGCCGTAAAATTGAAAAAGTTATTAAACAAATAAAGTGGCCAGTCCAACTTGACGTCAAGTTAGACTGGCCACAAAATTTCTATTCACTTTTTTCAACTTTTCTTTTTGCTAATCGTTAGTGCTGCGTTTGTGCCGGCGATTCACCAAATTTCATCGTTTGTGCCTTAAAATTGACAAAGATAATAAGAAAAAAAAGTGGCCAGTACAACTTGACGTCAAGTTAGACTGGCCACAAAATTTCTATTCACTTTTTTAAACTTTTCTCTTTGCCAATCGTTAGTGCTGCGTTTGTGCCGGCGATTCACCAAATTTCATCGTTTGTGCCATAAAATTGACAAAGATATAAAGAAAAAAATGTGGCCAGTCCAACTTGACGTCAAGTTAGACTGGCCACAAAATTTCTATTCACTTTTTTAAACTTTTCTCTTTGCCAATCGTTAGTGCTGCGTTTGTGCCGGCGATTCACCAAATTTCATCGTTTGTGCCTTAAAATTGACAAAGATATTAGGAAAAAAAAGTGGCCAGTACAACTTGACGTCAAGTTAGACTGGCCACAAACTTTATTTTCACTTTTTTCAATTTTTCTTTTTACCAATCGTTAGTGCTACATTTGTGCCGGCGATTCACCAAATTTCAACGTTTGTGCCGTAAAATTGACAAAGATGTTGACGAAAAACTGTTCGTCGTACTTGGAAACCGAAGCCCATGGCTGCGGGTAACATTTGAAAGTGTGCCCGTGCTCCATTGACAACCAACGGCCCTTATCAGGGCCACCAACTAAAATGTACTGGCCCTCGATATCTAATCAAAATTCCGGAATTTTTTCTTCGCTATTCTTAAGTGATACATTTGTGCCAGCGATCCACCAAATTTCAGCGTTTGTGCTGCAAAATTGACAAAGTTATTGAGGCGTCAAGTTAGACTGGCCACAAAATTTCTATTCACTTTTTTAAACTTTTCTCTTTGCCAATCGTTAGTGCTGCGTTTGTGCCGGCGATTCACCAAATTTCATCGTTTGTGCCATAAAATTGACAAAGATATAAAGAAAAAAAAGTGGCCAGTCCAACTTGACGTCAAGTTAGACTGACCACCAATTTCTATTCACTTTTTTAAACTTTTCTCTTTGCCAATCGTTAGTGCTGCGTTTGTGCCGGCGATTCACCAAATTTCAACGTTTGTGCCGTAAAATTGACAAAGATATTGACGAAAAACTGTTCGTCGTACTTGAAAACCAAAGGCCAGGGCTGCGAGTAACATTTGAATGTGCGCGTGCTCCACTGACCGCCAACGGCCCTTATCAGGGCCAGCAACTAAAATGTACTGGCCCTCGATTTCTAATCAAAATTCTGGAATTTTTTCTTCGCTATTCTTAAGTGTTTCATTTGTGCCAGCGACCCACCAAATTTCAGCGTTTGTGCTGCAAAATTGACAAAGTTATTGAGGCGTCAAGTTAGACTGGCCACCAATTTCTATTCACTTTTTTAAACTTTTCTCTTTGCCAATCGTTAGTACTGCGTTTGTGCCGGCGATTCACCAAATTTCAACGTTTGTGCCGTAAAATTGACAAAGATATTGACGATAAACTGTTCGTCGTACTTGAAAACCAAAGGCCATGGCTGCGAGTAACATTTGAATGTGCGCGTGCTCCACTGACCGCCAACGGCCCTTATCAGGGCCAGCAACTAAAATGTACTGGCCCTCGATACCTAATCAAAATTCTGGAATTTTTTCTTCGCTATTCTTAAGTGATTCATTTGTGCCAGCGACCCACCAAATTTCAGCGTTTGTGCTGCAAAATTGACAAAGTTATTGAGGCGTCAAGTTAGACTGGCCACCAATTTCTATTCACTTTTTTAAACTTTTCTCTTTGCCAATCGTTAGTACTGCGTTTGTGCCGGCGATTCACCAAATTTCAACGTTTGTGCCGTAAAATTGACAAAGATATTGACGAAAAACTGTTCGTCGTACTTGAAAACCAAAGGCCATGGCTGCGAGTAACATTTGAAAGTGCGCGTGCTCCACTGACCGCCAACGGCCCTTATCAGGGCCAGCAACTAAAATGTACTGGCCCCCGATTTCTAATCAAAATTCTGGAATTTTTTCTTCGCTATTCTAAAGTGATTCATTTGTGCCAGCGATCCACCAAATTTCAGCGTTTGTGCTGCAAAATTGACAAAGTTATTGAGGCGTCAAGTTAGACTGGCCACAAAATTTCTATTCACTTTTTTAAACTTTTCTCTTTGCCAATCGTTAGTGCTGCGTTTGTGCCGGCGATTCACCAAATTTCATCATTTGTGCCATAAAATTGACAAAGATATAAAGAAAAAAAAGTGGCCAGTCCAACTTGACGTCAAATTAGACTGGCCACCAATTTATATTTAACTTTTGAAAATTCTTTTTTTACCAATCGTTAGTGCCGCGTTTGTGCCAGCGATTTACCAAATTTCATCGTTTGTGCCGTAAAATTGTCAAAGATATTGACGAAAAACTGTTCGTCATACATGAAAACCAAAGGCCATGCCTGCGGGTAATATTTGAAAGTGTCCCGCTCCACTAACCACCAACGGCCCTTTTCATGGCCACCATCTAAAATTTACTGGCCACTGATTTCTATTCAAATTTTCGAACTTTTTTCTTTGCTAATCTTAAGTGATTCATTTGTGCCAGCAACCAACCCAATTTCAGCGTTTGTGCTGCAAAATTGACAAAGTTATTGAGGCGTCAAGTTAGACTGGCCACAAAATTTTTATTCACTTTGTAAACTTTTCTCTTTGCCAATCGTTAGAGCCGCGTTTGTGCCAGTGATTCACTAAATTTCATTGTTCGTGCCATAAAATTGACAAAGATATTAAGAAAAAAAAGTGGCCAGTCCAACTTTATCGCATAACTTTTGAAAATTCTTTTTAACTGACAGGTTAATGTGGAAATAACTTCTAGTAGGATTTGAAATATTAAATGAATCAAAATTTTAGCAAACACAAAGCTTATAAAGAATATCTTATAATGATCAACACATGTTCTTCTCGTATTACGTACTTCATGAATTTTTGAAATGTCAAGAAAAAAAACTGCTCTATATTGCCAAGTAAATGCAAACGGTACATAATCGCAATTACTAGGGTACTGATGAGTTGCATTAAAGAAACATACAAACCTTTTCATAAAATATTATGACAACAAAATGGTTAAAAATGAATTAATATTTCAATATTAAGAGTATTTTTTCATTTCTCAAATACCTCCTGCAATGTGGAAGTGCAGCTCACAAACAAATCCAAAGTGATATTCTTGCCAACTTTGAGTGTAAATTTTATATTGTAAAACAGTACATAAGTGGAAAATTTTTAGTGCTTTCGGTATTAGAGTTTATTGAGAATAACATAAATAAAATAGATAATAATATTTTTGGAATTTTAAGAAGTTATTAATAAATAATAACTCAGTGTGACCCTTAAGTTCAGCCCATTCGTCATTTTAACATCGAATTATGTAATACCTTATTCTTATTTTCCGTAATAAACATATAGTTAATAAAGTTGGAATTATGGATAAAATGTCTATGCATTTGAAAAGTTCTTAACTTTTTATAAATAATGTTAAAAAAATTAAAAATTTTGTGAAATGAACACTCGCCCCATGTTATTAGTTGTTCACAAAAGGCATATTGAGGCCATGTCTACGTTATGGTCCGGCCCATCGCTTATGAGCTTGGCAATAGAGCGCAGCCTAACAAACTCGGAGGGTCGGAAGGAAGTGTTAAAAACAAAAAGCCGACTGCTGAGATAAAGCATCTCTAGTGAAGAAGAAAGATGCTTGCTCCTCCCAAGGCAAAGACAACCGAGGCTCCTAAACCAAAAAAGCGGCTAAGCCGAAGAAGCCAGCAGCAACAACAAAGGCTGCGCCCTAAAAGAAATAAGTTCCAAAGCAGGTTGTTAAAAAAAAATTGTCAACGGCCCTTTTCAGGGCCACCAACTATTAAACACATTGTACAAGCTTCACAGTCTCATACACAAGCCTTTGCATAAGATCTGTCATTTAAAGGTGAGAAAACCAGACAGAAGCCATGTTTCATAAGAAGCTCTTTTGATATTGATGAAAAGTAGAAGTAGGACCACAAATGAACCAGTTTTTTATCAACTCTAAATTTGCATTATGTTTATATGCAGCATTACGGACCCAACTATATATTCTAATTTCAATGAATTTCTCGGAACAACGATTCAAACGAAATTATACATCCCGATATTCACGTTTAGTATAAAATTTTAATGACATTCGTTTTTACGGAGAAAACTGAAAAACTGTTCTCAGTATAAATGTATTTCCGATGAACCGATTTTCTTCAAAGTCAAAATATTAGTAACATATATAGTCTATTTATTATGAAGAAACAATTATATATAAAAAATTGAAAAAGAACTTGAAAGGAAAATATGACCACCATCGCTCCATCAAATCCCCTTAGATGATAACTAGACCGAAAGAAATGTTTTAAACAGAACCACTAGCAGCGGTTGAAAAAAAATATTTGAAAACACAAAATGGATGTGTCATTGATATGTACATGAACACAACCATTGCATTTAATTACTTATCAATTTTGCAGAACAACTGCCGAATTGTCAATAAAAACGAAGCACTAGACACACATTTTGCACAGATTATTACCAAAACGTTACAAATCCTTGGAAAAGAATTCCATTTCAACCACTCAACGTTTACGTAATTAGGCAATTGTGTAGATTTATTAAACTTTGTTCTACTTATGAAATAAGTTCATGCAATAATTAAGTTAGAGTAAGTAACAGGAAAAGTTGATTTTTTTAAAATTTACATTTATATATATATATATATTGAGCAATAATGAATATGCTTTATTGCATTAATTGAAAATTTGCTACATTGATAGCTATTCAATTGCATACATTTACACTAATATAAGTAGTGTTTTAATTGCGTGGTACATATTTCCCCTGAGTAATATCCCTGTTCAAGCACGTTTATTTGTAAAACTCCAAGAATAATGCAGTAGCAGCTATCCTTTACTACATGAATTTAGATTTCACTATTTCACTAAATTTATGTCAATATCTTATTTCAGTTTCACATTTAATGTCGCATTATTATATAATATAACAATATAATTCGAATTTGATGATGAAAACAGAAGGTAACATTGAAACTTTATAATAATGGTATCATTATTAATAAATCATGGCATTAGTATTAATATTTCCATTAATTACTTTTGTAAAGAAATTAAATTTGATCATTGACAAGCTTAAATAGAGATACTAGATACACATCAAAACAACATACTAGATACACATCAAAACAGAAGTAAGAGTACATTAGTTAGTAATAACTTTAACAATGAAAACGCCAGGATAAACAAGAAAACTAAATAAAAATAGTAATCATTAGAACAAACCAAAACAAAAAACCTACTTTGTTTAAAATATACACACATGCACAGTCAAGAATAAATACTTTAATATCAAATTAAATGAAAAATCATTTTGTTTCATCTTATTTATTATTGAATTCTTGCTGTCTAGTTCATTTATTTATTATTTTTTTATTTACTACATTGAAGCATTACAAGCTTAGTGTAGGGAGTTGGCTTACAAAATTTAAAAATAAAAGTAAATACATTTTTAATATTATAAAATAAAAGCAATAACGGCAAAAATTTAGATCATTTTGGCAACCATTGCAAAACAATTAGCCTACCATTTTAAATAGCATTAAGCTTTAGTTCATAAGCAGCATTTACCTCACTTAACAGTTTATATTATTCATTAATCATGGATGAACGCAACATAAATAAAGTTAAATATCTTAAAACAATAAAATTTCGACTGAAGTGAGTAAATTAAATAGTTGTTTTTCTTAGCTAATAGTACATAGAATAGATAACTGAGGTATATATTTTACTCTTAAACAGTCATAAATCGGACAAGTAATAAATAAATGAAATAAGTCTTCATTTTCATAAAGATTACAAAGAGTGCAAAGCTGGTTAGGTTTGGTTAAGTAAGCTATTGGTTTATATTCAATTTTTTTAGAAAAATTACTGCAAGTTCTGAGTTGAAATACTATGCTACTAACATGGAATGGTAGAGAAAATAGTAAATGTTCAGTAGCTGAGAGGAACATAGAGGAAGAGGAAAACTACGCCTAAATACACATATTTTTTTGTTACCTCAATTTCAGTATTTTCATAGACAAGTTTTTCTAAAAGAGTTGTACGTCCTCTATGAAATTTTATAATTTTAGTTTTAGCGGGATTTACTTTTAGGGAATTAAGATGACAATATTCCTCCAGTGCCTTTAACTTTCTTTTCATGTCAACATAAGAGTCGGACAAATTAATTAGATCGTCCGCATATAAGGGAACCAATAATTCGTTAAGGCCATCTATATTCAGACCAGAAATACCCTCCGTTTCCATAAAAAAATTTTCTAAATCCGATATAAACAAGATGAACAGGAAAGGGGAGAGAATTTCCCAATGGAAAACCACTTCTGTCGTTAAAATATCAGAGGATACATTAGATCCTACTCTTACATTTAAAACAGCGTTATCATAAAAATGTTTTAAAATTCTGATAATTTTAGGGCACTATCGCATTTCAAACAGTTTAGTCCAATGTTTAACAGAATCAAAGCAAGGTCTAGTTTATTTATGCATTTCTGAAATTCTCTGAAATATTGTGATATTAGCGTGCTACCTTCCAAGGGCACTCCACTTCTCTCTTATCCAAATATTTTACATGTATATATTACACTTTGTGAATTATTTCCATTGCACGGACAGTTTGGAGATTTCATTCGTTTAAATCTATTCATTCATGTTTTCCCTTTAAGCCTCGAAAATATTGTGGTAAAGAATTGCCTACTAAGTGCTCCTTGTTTACTTTTTCTTCATTGCTTTTCTTATGTCACCTTTGCTTGCACTCTTGCCCTGCCTTCAATCCCTTTTTCAGGATTAATACTTCTTAGTATGTTGAGTATTTTGGAAGTCAATATCTTAGTGACACTCCTCCAGTCGCTACTCTTATATTCTTTTTTTTTTTTCTTCGTAATAACTTTCTTCATTGTCTTTTGCCAAAAATGTGTCCATAATACATGAAAGACTTTCTTTCATTTCCATCTGAATTTATTAGAGTTGTTAGGTAACTACCTGCTTTCTACTTTATGCTACAATTTATGCCTCGTATTCCATAGTATAAGTTGCAATATAATAAATTTTATAAGTAATTATAGTAAGATATATGTGAATTGTTTTGTTATATGAAAATTATTATGTTTTAATATAATAAGTTTTATATCGTTTTAATCATAACTTTTGTACATCATACGTTAATTGTGAGATTTAAATCACATTTAAGCTACAGTATCCTTTTCAGGAATTTAATTTTTCATTTGTGATGTCCGGTCAAATATTTTTTTTTTAATTTGTAAATATTCTTCTTATAGAACCTCTCTTATAATAGATTATTGTATGTTCTTTGATGCCGCCTTCTAAAAGCATTACTTTTATTTATTATCCTCAGGTAAAATGGGATTATTGTGTGTTATGATACCGCCTTCTTAGGGCTTCCATTGCTTTTCTTAGAACAGATAATTCGTACTTTAATCATGGAAACAGTCAATAGTGATCCCTTTCATCTGGAGATCATTGGGCGTTCTGTGCACCTGCCCCTGTTTTATACAAAGAAAGGAATTCCAAATTACAAAGGACTTGGCCAAATTTACCGTTCTGTTATTTAGGACAGTCCCTATCACCACTAAAAATTTATTTTTAATCTAAGATTTCTATTTCCAAAGCTTTTCAAAGATTGTTCTTGGAAATTGTGGATACTTCACTTTCAATTTTGATTAATGAAAGGTTAACATGTCTATTTCCTTATATTTACAGCACTGAAAAGGAGGAAGGTGATTAAAATGGTTTTACTGGGTAATTAACTGCTAATCTCGTTTTAAAATTAATTTTGATATCGGCTTAGAATCTATATTTGACGTTGTTTTTAATCCCACATTAATAATACATTATACATTTAATAATATAAAAATGTTAAAAAATAGAACAAATTCCGCTATTTTCAATTGTATTACTTTCTAACTTATAGTTTTTTGTACTAATACTTTTTACTGATGTTTTTTAACTTTTTACACTAATTTGGATGCAATAGAAATTTTTCACAGAATTTAAACAGAACTTACGTTTGCCTCCAGCGATAATTTTTTTTTTACTCAACTTGAGTTTAACTAATTTTTTATTTATTTATTACTGCTTACAAAGTTATAAATTTCGAGCAGAGAGTTGGCATTATATAAATTTATTACTAATACAAAACTAGATCAAGAAATTAAATATTAAATGAAAGTATAAATCCAAATAAATAAAAGTAATTGAAATAATTACAAATTAAACAAAAAGATAGACAAAATATTTAAAATATATATAAAAAAATTATTGGCAAACTTGATAGTCATTGCTCTTAAATATAAAGAAATGTAATAATTAGTAATAATGGTAAGAAAAATACAAAAAAAAAATCATTTTGGGAATACGGTCTACCTGTTTAATGACAACTGACTTCAATTATTTCTAGTCAACCGGAAACTAGTAAATTTACTTCTAACATAAATGTGTCTTAGTTTTAAAGCCAAAAAAAAATTTCTCAAAATAGTTAAAAATTAATTACTCCTTTAATTTTCTTATTCTCAGACTGTTAACAACGAAATAGATAGATAGAATTCAACTTATTTATATCCTCCACAATTAACAGATCTTCCAGAAGATCAGAGTTAGAACTATTTGAGAGAATATATTGAGATAAAAATTTTCTTCTTTCTTCTGTTAGTGAAGGACACACAAATAGCATATGTTGCAAACTGTCTCTATCATTTCCGCACAATTTACATTGCATACCTGTTGCGAATGTGGACCTCTCCCAACCAATTTTTATAGAAAAATATTTCATGCTGAGCACTCCCACCTTATCAATAGCACAATTAATATTCAGATACTTCTCTCCAAAAATTTAGAGAACAAATTCTCTTGTACCAGATATTGTAGGAGGAGTTCAAACAAACTCTATATCACAGGATATTAAATGGTTTTGATAAGCTTTAATTAAAGAACCTTATAAAGTGAAAAAAAAAACATTATTGAAAAAAAACCATTTCATAACTTTCTTTATCCGGTTCTTCAATGTTGTAAATTAGTAAGTTATAGTCTCTTTCTCTACTTCTTAGAAGCCTTATCTCTGCTTCTTCCTTGACCAATTTCTCTTTAAGCTCTTTTTTTTCAATGTTGAATCCCTCTAATTCTGATGTTAACTTATCAATTTTAACATTGATAGAGGTAAAAGACTTTTTCATTCCTAACACCTCTTGAGTATTTAAATCAACTTTATTTTTTATCTCTATTAATAATTGTTTAAATTCGTCCATACTAAATCTAGGTTGATCAGTATTAGGCATATTTTAAAATTACCATAAAATTAATTAAATTTTGCGAAAAAAAACAACAAAAAATAAAAAAATACAATCAATGTTAGAAAAGGCGCAGATACTAATAGAAGCCTCTATATTAATAACACTGTATTAGAAAGATCAAGAGTTTAACTAATTTTAACTCAA